>QNUK01000481.1:435000-522831 GCA_013621035.1 Clarias magur | reverse complement strand
GCTGAATCATTTTAGTTAATGAATAGAGGTTTTTGGACTGAATAATGTTTCCATCTAGTGGTCAAAAGATGCCAATATTCTGTATTTCTGTACAATCTGAACATCAGTTCAGACATTGAGCTTTACTTACTTCATCCACATTCAATTATTACAAGACAATGTTATGTGCTTAAATCCTTAAAATAGAAAATAGAAAATATTACTAGGGTTAAAAGTTACACACAAAAATATATTGTTAGTGCCGTGGTTAACAAAACTTGGCAGACAGGTTGGAATCTGCTGACATCAGGATGCCTGAGAGTCTCGTGGCCCGGGGCCCCCAGGGGCCCCCACACAAGGTTTTGCTGCATAGTTCATACACACTTTCACGTAGGCACACGAAACTCGGTACACATTTAGAGCTCATCGAGCCGAACAACTTTCGCACTGCATATCCTGAGCTCAACTTAACAGGAGGCCGGTTATTTTGGGTCATTTGCAAAAACACACCCGATGGATTCTGATATACTCCTCCTAGGGAATTTATACGATCGCTACCAAACCGGGTCGATGTGATCTAAAGACATTGCGGATGCAAAATTGTGGAGGGATTTTTGATATCTGAAACGGGTCAGCCATGGTAATGCCTTAAACTTGCGCCGAAAAATGATTAATAATTTTCTGTGTGGCATTATATTGCGTGACATTATATTCAGTGACACTTTCTGTGACATCACATTCAGTGACATCACATTGAGGAACATCATAGTGTGAGGCTTATTTTCCAGCATCTGCCGCCTATTGTACACACATAAACATCACAAATGTTAACACACACACACACAGACACACACACACACACACACACAGACACACACACTCCTCTTTCACAACACACACACTAATAAACAAATATTTAGGGCCCAAACTGACATTAGCCCTGTATAATGTGTGATGTGTGCAACCGAGTGACGATGGCTTTTTCGAGGTCTTAACACACTTAAATAACACAGGTTTTGCAGTGCGCCCGGGGTGGCGATGGCACAGGGTGCTTGGGCCCGTCCTCGTTGCTTGCAACTATATTCATTATTTTATTTTCATATACTGGTGGGAAAATAATAATGGAATATTGCTTGTTAGCTGTATTTAGAGAATCGGGTTTGTGTGTGCGCTCTGATTTCAGTGGATATTACTGTAGGCCTGCTTATTTTCTTGACCAAAACATGGTATCGGTGTTAAAAAGTGTCTCACCCAGTTGAAAAATGAATTTTCAGATAGGATCATATAACCCCATTTTTCATAATACTTGATGATTCAAGTGTGATTATCTCCCGATGCCTGCTTCAATTTTTTAAAATATGCATACACGTTTATTATTAGATAAAAAGAGACACATTTGTTAAATGCTATTCATTGCCCTTTATATAGTGTCTGTAACATTTTTAAATTCAAATCTTAGTTGTCATTCAACTTGGCCGATTTATAGTTTAAATGAAAATAAAAAATTTTTTAATCTGAAAAACTGTAATATGCGATATGAATTTGACATGATTACCAAAACTAAAGATTTTTGTCTTTTTAAGCAAAATTCTTTACAAGTCAATATGCTTCTAGAAGCTTACACCAATTTTAATATCAATACAAAAATATGAATTGATGGCATTTGGAATAATTATTGCTTGAAGCGAGACAATATTACACACAAAAAAAAATGTGTGTGTGTGTGTGTGTGTGTGTGTGTGTGTGTGTGTGTGTGTGTGTGTGTGTGAAAAAAGAAGAAGACCATAATGGATTGGCAACCTGTCCAGGGTGTACCCCACCTCGTGCTCTCCTGGATACAGGATAAAGCAGTATAGATGATATGTGAGTGAGTGAGAGACCAATACTGTGTTTTGGCCATGTCACAATTCATATAACTAAATCACAGCTTTTCACTTCACAGTCAGGTTATTATTGAAAAAAAATGTAGCCAAAGTTCCCTTTGAATTAAACACACAGCACTGTTTATGGCATGTTCAGGTGTTTTTCTTTTTTTATTTGGCTAAAGTGGTTGGACATTCCCTCCCTGGCCACTTTATACCAGTTCTGGTTTGAAACCCCTTTTGCTTTCAGAACTGCCTTCATTTTCCTGCTGGAGACATTCCTCGGTCCATATTGACATGATACCATCACATACAAGTACAGATGCCGCAGATTTGTCGGCTGCACATTTATGATGCTAATCCGTTGTTCCACCACATGCCAAAGATGCTCTGTCGGATTGAGATCTGGTTACTGTGATTGAGGGGCTGAGTACAGTGACCTCATTGTCATCTCAGAAACCAGTCTCAGACTGTAACTATAGTGCGTTATCTTGTGGTCATAAATGGATGGACGTGGTCAGCAATAACACTCAGGTAGGACCATTTAAACGATGGTCAGTTGGTACTAAGAGATGTCAAGAAAATACCCCCACACCATTATACCACCACCACCAGCATGAACGATTGATACTCGGCAGGTTGAACCCATGTGAATTGTAGCCTCAGTTTCCTGTTCCTAGGATGATCTCCAGGATAGATTGGTTGTAATGAGATGTTATGGGTTATTGATGCCTTTCTATCAGCTCTAACCAGTCTGACCAGTCTCCTCTGACCTCTGCAATCAATGAGGCATTTATCAGGCATTCTCTCATTCTCTTCAAATACTACACACCACTCTAGTTATGTACTGCATAGACATGCAGAGAAGAAATACTGTACAAAGTACAGATATCTGTTATAGGATGCAGTCTAGTAAAAGTTTTTTTTAAAAAGTGTCCACTAATAAAATTACCCAAGTAAAGTACAGATATGTGAAATATGTACTTAAGTACAGTCACTTAGTTCAATTCCACCTATTCTCCCATCTATACACTGTGGATACAAATACCTCTTCAGAAGAAGCGGAAGTATTTTTAAATATTCACCACCCTACTTCAACTAGGACAATCCCATTATTTTCTAAAAAATAAAATAAAATACATGCATGGAGTTGGCAAGATCTCCCAGTGCTTGGTGGGTTTTCTCCGGGTACTCCAGTTCCCTCTTACAGTCCAAAGCCTTTTCACTGAACAATTGGCTGCTGTCATCGGACAACATAGGAGCATCTCAGGGCACAAGGTGAGGTGCATCGGCATCAGCCGATGTGGGGTATAAGCACACCCAATCATTTACTATGGCCACTTTGGAAACAGCAGTCAGCCTACACCACACATCTTTGAACTGACCAAAGCATATGGAGAAGATTCAAACTCCACACACATAGTCACACAATCAAAACACCCTTATCATCCATTCTAACAGGCTATGTTAGAATTATCAGTAATACATTTCTGGCTACAAGATTCAGACTCTAAATAAGTTCAACTAAGATGGTTAGATCAGGGTCTTGATATTTAAGCAAACAAAAAACAGTGCTTCCAATACCTTGAAAACTACTTGTCACTTTAAATGAAGTATAGAAACGCCTTTATAATCTGGATAACATGAATGAAGTGTTTATGTAAAAGTAGAAGTGGAGGCAAGCTTATATATATAGTGTATATATATATATATATATATATATATATGTATATGTATATATATATATATATATATATATATATATATGGATAACACCTCAGATAAGTGTTTATGTAAAAGTGATGGAGACAAGCTTATATATGGTGTATATATATATATATATATATATTATCTTCTTATATATGTGGGCAATTATTTTTCCTCAGGGGCCAATTGAGAAGCAGAAAATATTGTAGAGGGCCGGATGCTTCGTCTCGTAACACAAACTAAACACATGGGTTTACCCCCGACTTCAGTGAATAAATATTTAGTAGTCCATATTTTCTTGAAACCACAGCCTTTAGCGTCCACCTTTCTTTTTTAGGCATGTGCAAACATTTTAAAGCAATACCATTACAATGACTTGTTGCTAATCACATGCACTCGAACTTGTTTCAGAGTACCTGTACGTAAACGGTGCACACACACTGTAAACAAGTTCCAAAAATAAAAGCACTGCTGTTTTAGTCCATGCATTATGAAAATTTTTTAAAGTAGGGTTTATTTTCTTAATTCCAAGCAACCTTTCGCAACCTGCTCTCTGATCTGAGCTGCTGTTAATGGCCACTCGTTTTTCTTTACTTAGCTGCTTTTTTCTTGCCATAATACAAATTCAACCTCTTTGAATGAGAAGGTGTGTCCAAGCTTTTGGTCTGTACTGTATATACTATACACAAGATTTTTTTTTTTTTACACAAGATCCCCCCCCCCCCCGCCCCCCACTATGGTGAATAGTGTTATGGTAGAAATAAGAGCATCAACTCTTTACAGAAACAACATGACAAACTGTACATATACTGTGGCAACTGGCATACTGTGCATAACTGGCTATAACAGATCATTGATTACTGTAGAGTAATGGTAAGTGAGTGTGATTTGGCTCTTATCTGATCATGCTTGGTCAAATGAGAATCGAAGACACTAATATCTGTTCCAAAGGGAAATTCCCAAAGGAAATCCCAATGGAAGCAAATGGGGGATGGTTCCCTTCCCCTTACTCTGAGTCACTGTAATGCATGAGCTGACAGTGATGTCGCTGGCACGACCTCCCCTGCCAGAGTACAATTATGCTGCCACACGACATCATACAGTAGTTGCCCCCACCCCCCACTCAAGGGCCATATCTTATATGTTTGGCCCCAGACTTTGTCAAAACATTACACATAATTCACATCACCACACACATGAGTACCAGGACAACTAAGATATTTATAAAAACACAATTATGTCAGCATGCGGTTCATACGATCTTGGTCTAAACCACTTTTCTACTTTCCAAATGGTAGTCCCGGCAAGGGCTTGTCATCCGATCCACACATACAAGCTTGGCACAGGTTTTTATGCCAGATACCCTTCCTGACGCAACCCTCCCATTTTATCTGGGCTTGGGACCGGCACTGCATCCAGTGGCTGGGGTTTGGGCACTGGCTGGGAATCAAACCCCGGCCTTCTGCATGGCAGACGAAACACCTATCACTGAGTCCGCATTGCCCAAATGGTAGTCTTGGTTTTCAAAGACCAGTATGGCACATTGATGAGAATATTTAGTACATCTATGCATTTACAGAGATTGATTTTGCACGAAATATTACAGTAGACCAGGTATCTCTACCTCCTCTCCTTCTACCTCTTCTGTAACTGCAAAGTTGGTATCCATACCTTCTTATCTACGTTACTATACCTTCTTATAGTTCTTACATCTGCATTATGCCTAGAAATTACAAAAAAGTGACATCATGTCATGATTTTTGTGTCTAACCTGGTATGTTTCATTTATTTGTCAGAAACTGTGTGTAGTGTTATGTTAAAAGTGTGAGGATAAGAATGTGGGTCTAGTTGTGCCAATCTGGGCTGATGTTTTGCTCCTTGCATGTTAGGTTTCACTAACAGTGTGATAGAAAAAACTTTTTTTGAGGAAAAAAAAATGTATATAGGCACCAGCAGATATTCACACAATCATGCACCTCTAAATGATCGGCCACCCCAATGCCCAAGCGGATGCCATTTGGGAATCCTCCACTAAATGGATTCACATAGTTGTTCTGGCTAAAAAAAACACAGGATAAACTAATCCACCAGACTGAGGATTCCTGCATCTCTGCCAGCATCCACCACAAACAGGGGTCATCGAGGTGCTCTACAAATATTAACTGCAGTGAACGTGTCACCAATGTTCCTCATGGGTCTGTCTGACTCACTGCAGTTCTGCCTTCTTCAGTTGTGCTGCACTGATGCGGAGGGAGCTACTAGGGGGCGAATCTGGCTTCCTCTGACAGTAAGAGCAGGAGTCACAAAAACTGATGACGTCGGGTCCAGCAGCTGCATAAGAATCTGCTGGGTCATTGTGATGCTTTCAAACTGTAGCTGGTGTTTATGGCGCGGGGTGAGGATCATTGAGGTTCATATGGCGTTGTAATGATCATTCCATCAAGTGATGGGATTTTCATCAGTATTGTGTTATTGTGAAACCTCCTTTGTGAGTGTGTGAGAACGAAGGACTTGGAAAGAAGTGCTTTTCATCATGTCTAACATAATCAGTTGAGGCCTGCAAATGCACGTCGAGACCTTCAATTAACGCTCACCTCAAACATTCAATTGGAGAGAGAGAGAGAAAAAAGATCTGGTTGTGGTTGGCAGATGAACCGGTTTGACTATTTCACAAACAGCTGATCTCTGGATTTACATGCATATCCGTGTAATCCTGTCTGCTCTGTCTTTGATTTTTTTAAAAAGCAAAGTTTACTTTTCAGTTCAACCATTATGCCACCTCAAATCTGTGTGTATCAGCACAGCTTTCTACTGTCAGCACAGGGGGATGTGACTGTGCTCCAAATTAACCACAATCACTTAATCGATTTTTTTGGAGCATACTTTTAAAAGATGTGTTTGGCATACAAACAAGACAGCTTACCACTCTAAGAACATAATACCCTGTGTAAAGCATGGTGGTGGTAACATCACGCTATAGGAATGTTCTCTTTTGCATGGACTGGGTTTCTATTCAAGATAATGGGAATCATGAATTGCTCCAAATATTAATCTGTTGTGGCACAAAACCTGTTAGACAGCTGAAGATTAGGGAGAATTACTCCTTCCAGGATGATAATGACTCAAGGCAGAAATCCAATTCAACAAATGAATGGCTTCAGAAGAAGAATATTAATGCTTTGTAAAAGCCTATTCATAGCCCAGATATAAATCCTAGCAGAAGCTTGTGGAATGATTTGAAGAGGGCTGTGCGCAGGAGATCCCTTCACAATATAATAGATTTGAACCTTTATGGAAGGAAGAGAGGAACAACATTGCCCAAACAAGATGTGCTACATTTGTAGACTCTTTTCTTTTTCCTTAAACGGCTTTTATTTGTTTTTCCCTTTTTAAATTTGATTTGTTGCTATAATACTTCAGTACTATAGCAACAAATCAAACAAATTGAGGTTTTTTTTTGTCTTACTTGTCTTCAGACAAGTGAAAAAACTCAAATGATTTAATGATTTATTTTTTACACCAGTGCCTAGGGTTTTAACAAGGGTGTGTTATTTCTTTTTTTTTAAATATTCTCTCTCCAATCATTTGGAATATAATGCAAAAAAGGAATGTAGATATGGTGACAACATGCATATATACATGGGGTTCCTTTACATTTTTTTTCCCCACAGAGACCTGAGCAAAAGTTAGTGCCTAGCACTGCTGCTTCGCACCTACAAGGTTGAAGGTTTGAATCTCATCTCCTTCTGTATGCTTGAGTTTGCATGATCTCCCTGTGCTTGGGGGGTTTCCTCTAGTTTCTTTGGTTTCCCCCATAGTGAAAAGACATGCATTGTAAGCTGACTGGCGTTTTCCAATGGTTCCAAATTCCAATAGGTGCAAGTGTGTGTGCGTGTGTGTGTGTGTGTGTGTGTGTGTGTGTGTGTGTGTGTGTGTGTGTGTGTGTGTGCGTGTGTGTTTGTATATACATCTGTAAATTGCAAGAAGGTTAGCAAAATACTGTATCTTCTCCTTACAACAAAGACTGCTGGTATGCAATCATAGGTTATTGCAGCTAGCCATCAGTGAGTGCGCTTAAGAAAATTAATTAAATTAATTAAATGGTGTGCTAAATGAATGCTGTGTAATTATTAGTAATTCATAATGCATTACGATCTCCCTGTTATGCCCATACTGTATGTTTTGTATCTGTTTCTTTTGGTCAAGTTACCGATTTTGCATTAATGATTATGCATATGGTGTTTGGTGCAAATGATACTATGATATTAATAAATACAACACTTTTCACTGTTAAACATGTTTGCTTACTTTAAAATACTTATGTTTCAGTTTTTCATATTTGTGCTCTAAACGGGGGAAAATCACTCGTCTAATCTCTCAGGCAGCTCTAGTCACCCTGATATTTTATAGTGCTTTAATATCATGGTATACATGCTGTGATTGCTGCTTGTGCACAATGATTAGCCAATGACGCATTTATAGAGACTAATTTGGTTAAGAAGACACCTCCTTATTATCACAAGGAGGTGAAAAGGTTAGTAATGGCTGTGTGAATAAAATAGGAAATAGGGCAGTGCAGTGTGTAACACAGACCCCTTCACAAGTTCCACTGATTGATCCTGATCTCAGGTTGCTGTTTGTGTGGAGTTTTGCATGTTCTCTTTGGGTTTTCTCTGGGTTTTTGTACAAACATATGCTGGTACAGTAAGTGGGTTATGTGAATATAAGATGTGGATGAGTGACTGCAAGACTGGAGGTGCAAGACTACAGTGCTACCCACTAAGCCACCATGCAGTCCTACAATGGTGTCCCATCCAGGGTGTTTACTAGATTTGTGTCCCGTGATTTCCGGTTAGGCCCCAGAGCCACATAATAATAAAAACAGGAAGAGGCAGACAGTAAAAAGGGAAAAGTTTGGTAATGTATTACTCACTCATTAACTCACTCATTGTCTATACCTTTATCCTGTATACAGGGTCACAGGGGGCCTGGAGACTTAGGGCAAGAGGCAGCGCACATCCGGGATAGGGTGCCAATCCTTTGCTGGGCACACAC
The DNA here is from genome assembly GCA_013621035.1 of Clarias magur. Lineage (NCBI taxonomy): Eukaryota > Metazoa > Chordata > Actinopteri > Siluriformes > Clariidae > Clarias > Clarias magur. Next base: position 514,228 of record QNUK01000481.1, on the reverse strand, counting down.
ACACACACACATGCACACACACACACGCACGCACGCACACACACACACACGCACACACACACACGCACGCACACACACACACACACACACACACGCACGCACACACACACACTCGCTGGGTAATTTGGGAACGCCAATTAGCCTAATCTGTATGTCTTTGGACTGTGCGAGGAAACCGGAGTACCCGGAAGAAACCCACCAAGAACTGGGAGAACATGCAAACTCCATGCACTCAGACCCAGAGATGGAAATTGAACCCGGACCCTGGAGGTGCAAGGTGACAGTGCTACCACTATGTGCCCCCGTTTTTTGGGTATGATATTCTACAATGGCCTGGTGTCCCATCCTGGATGTTTACCAGACTTGTGTCCATTGTTTCATGGTTAGGCCCCAGAGCCACCAAGACCCTAAAATAATAAAAACAGGACAAGGCAGAAAGAAGTTTGGTGGCATATTACTCTTTTGTTCTTGTTTTTTATTACAATTATTGACTATTTGAAACTTGAGATCTTACATTTTTGGGGGACTACATAGACAGTCTATTAATGATTGAAAAAAAATGTTTTTGCCATTCCATATGGAGTTTATACGATGTTTAAGAAACAGGACATCTCGATTATCTTTGAATAAATGGGCGGGGCATGCTGCGCTTCATGTCCTGCCGTTCATATATTGGCCCCGCCCTGTCATTAAGCCCCTCCCCATTCCCGGTCCACACCGATTCATTGGCCTGTAAACTGCACGCCACTGATTCTGCGGTAAAGATGGCGGCGTCAGAGGGGGCGCGTAGTGGTTTGGGCAAAACACATCGACCCCCTATGGGTCTGTTTTAGAAGGGGAAAAAACTCACCAGAATAAGAAATGATATCGAGTAGTGCCGTTAGAGTGAACCGAACTGACTGGTGACACATTGTGCACAGAAGAGGCGAGGTGGGTGGGATCAAACACACACACACACACACACACAGAGACCGCTAGCTCTTGGGCTAGGCTATCGAGCAAAGAGGGGGTGAAGAGCACAGTCAATAGGCCGCTCCGCTGTTTCTCTGGAGGTGGGGGGGATGTGATCCAGGAGGACGGTGGTGTTTCCTTGCCTCGGTGAAATGGGACAGCAGGTAGGGCGAGTGGGAGAGGGGACCTCGGCGGCGCTCCAGAGCCCACCGCACGGCCACTCGCAGCAACCGCAGCCGCACCAGAGCAAAGCGAGCCGGGGGAGCAGCTCCGGGAGGAGACCGCGGGAAGCGACTAACACCGGGACACCAGCGTGTAGACTCGCCGTTACCGCCAACGCGTCCGACCCCGGGATTAACATATTCACTCAGCATTCAGGTAACCGCGCTCACACCGAGCCCTGTCCTGCTCACAGCTGGCTTGTTTCAGGGCTGTCAAATCAGTGCAAGGTCATAACGAGGATCTCCAAAAAAGATGAGTAAAGCTAGCGGAAATGCTGCTCGGAGTTACAGAGATTAGCTCCAGAGCAGCCTGAGATAAAGGAGAAATGCTAAACTAACACACATTTTAAACAAGCCAGTGGTCTCACTCAGCCCGTTGTTGTGTTCAGCGCTTCCTGATGCGGGTGTGTGTTAATAATGTATAATGAATGGAGGGCTTTAGCTGTTAGCAGGACAGAGGCAGTGAGACTGGGTAAGACTTCCTCCATTTGGATTCAGGGAGAGGAAGCATGCTTTTCCTGGCTTGGACTTCTGGAGATTGTTAGAGCCGACCAATATAACAAGGTAAAAATAATGACCTGTGTGTGTTTGATCGGCCACTGTGAAGGACCGATCCCTCATTAAGGGTTCGTTTACTCCACTCCAGGACCAGACAGACTACTTACACCAAAGTACTCAGTGTCCATCATTTCTTTTTCCTTGGAACAGAAACAAGATCTCATCCTTCCTGCATGGACCGCAGTACGCCTTATTGTATCAGAATCTTCTCCGCTTTCTCCAATTTCACACGTGCGAATCAGTTTCGGTTCACCCGTAATTATAAAGATATGATGATACGGTACACTTATCATTCTTAACGTCGCCGTCATAACCGGTCAGCCTGTAGAGATCGTAAGCATGGTAGGAGTATCGTAGCCAATCAATCGCTTTATTCCCTTTCCTCTAAAGCACTACTCCCCCCTTTAATTGTGCATGGATTGCTCGATTTCATTCCCATCTCATTTTCTCTCACTTAACACACTCGAGTCTATTTAAATCCTGTTTTCGTTGAAATGGGAGGAAACAATCTTAGGGGCGTCGCAGGATGTTTTGCATGTCGCCTCCAATGTACCGTACAAAAAGTCCAAAGATAGGAAGAATATCCCCTAACTAAAGGACTTCAAAGGCTGCATGTTGGTTGCGCAATAGTCAATTCACATGTCTCTTAAAGGCGGTGAAGGCAGCGCACACTGCTTCTCTCCTCAGTCTGGCTCTATCAATGTCCAGCCTGATATCTGAGGTGACGGTGATGGAAGAGAACGGAACGGACACGTGGTCGAGAGTTCCTTTGCATCGCTGCTAGATCAGAATTATAGAAGGGCCTTTTGCATCTTGGCCATGAACCCCTTGAGCTGGAAATGCTGATCTTCAAAGGGCATCACATCCGTTATTTTTACACTCTCATATACTGGAAATGTCAAGTGTCTTCCTTATAGTGTCTTTCAGGGTAATGGCATGGTATTTCTGTAAGTCTTTTGTGGCAGCAAAGGAATGTTCTTAGCATCATCTCTGCGTGTAATGTAATGAAGATGTATAAAAAAAGGGAAAAATTGTATCCCCATTCTTTTGTGTGGAAATTTATTGCCACACTAATTCCAAAAACGACTTATTAAATTATTTGTTCATTTAAATGTGTTTACATTTGAGGTGGTAAAATGTTGCAGTTCCTGAATAATCCTACAGGTCAACTATTCACATGTCGACAGGCAGCACAGCATCCTATATGGTAGAAGCAAATTATTTTATTTTATTATTCTATTCGCTAAGCTCGTAATCAAATAAAAATCGTAATCAATTCCATTGACTTCTAATGAATTGGGATATTTATAAAGTCATAATGCTGACAGAATGGCCATACAGGCCATGCTACTTAGATATTGTAATCTCATCAATTCAAGTGTTCCCTGGTGATTCTTATCTCTATTTTTTAGTTTTAACTTTGTTACAGTTGCTAACAATGGCAGATTTGGCAGTTTGTTGTTATTCAGATACATAACTCAAATCATTAATATTAACCATAATGAATATTTATAACTTAACAGCCTATAAGGGCTGGCTGTTAATAGGAATTATTTATATTATTATTAACTTTATAGATGACTAGGTTATTCGATTGAAAAAAGTTGCAAATATTTTATAATGTTTTAATTGATGAGAATTGGTATTAAAAATTCACCACCTGTAACAAATAGTGCAAACCCTCAGGGGTCACCACAGTAGAAAGTCCTTTATTTTATTTCTTTATTTTATACCTGTTTTTTTTTCTTCGTCAGACTCAACTGTTATTTATTTATTTATTCGTGGGAGTCGTGGGACCGGCACTATGAGTGCACTGACATGTGCATCACTGGGTTTGGTGCACTGGCTGGAAACTGAATCCCACTTGGCAGTCAAGGATTCTACCACTCAAGCACAAATAGCGCAAACAATGGTTCTGTTTAAGAATGGATATTTAAAGAAATGTAAAAAAAAAACATAATTTGCACAGTTTGTTGTAAATGGTGGTGTAATATTTTTCATTAATATCTGAGAGTTCTCAATGACCATGTTTTTTAGAAACGTTACTGCAACCAAGAAGTCACTTTTCATCTCGAGTTCCTCATGACTGCACACAGGTTCAGAAATGAACAAACTAAAACTTCTATCCTAAATGAATAATACTGTATATATAAATCTCAGCGTTAGCTTCTATTTGTTTGTTAAAGCTAAAACACTGATCATATAGTTCACTGTTTGAGAAGCATCACTCACCCGAGTTAGCAGCCTAGCTGTTATCGTATGAATGTGGCAGCTGCAGTTTTCTCACTCTTGGGTTGTTTCCCAAATAGCGTAAATTAGAAAGCTGGTGCACTGCATAGGGGATAAATTCACGTAAGGATGGTTCGGATGTAATGCAGCATTATATTTTACATAAACTGTCCCGCCCACTTTGGCACGACAAAAGAGACATTACTTACTGGACGCCAGTGCCAAAACCGACCTCCAAAAATGGTTACTTTCAGCAAGAAAACACGTCAGATAACATTGTCATCTTAAACCTCACTTTTTCTCCTCAGTAACTGCTTCTAAATGCCTCTGAACCATCCGTGTTACATGAGCTCCAGTGCTGTTTAGCTTCTAACACAAAGCTGAATCTTAAATTCCTCTCTAACCCCTGATCAAGGACACTACCTGTTGTGTGGAATAAGTGAATTTATTCCCTATATAGCGCACCAGCTTTTTTTTTATTAACATTTTTTTTTATCCCAGAACAGTTAGTTAGAACAGTATTAGTTAAGGTTACCTTTTTCCTTTTCCCTAACAATGTCTCATTTAAAACAGAAGCACTGAATGAGCTAACAAACATCAAATTCAGGAAGAATCAAATATTTGTACACTGTCTGAGGTAAACACATCATGATCACAAATAAAACTTTTTCAAATTAATGTTATTACCTTCTTCATCCAGTTTACACCCCTGTTTCTCTTTTGAATAATTTACGAAGCCCTCCACAGCATTCTGCATATGAAAAATAATCAGCAGATCAGAAGTTATCAGTTTCTTGGTTTTCTCTTTTATCTGTGGGGCAAAGCCTCAGGTAGCCTCTAAGCCTCTCGCTCCAAAATAGAGCTTGAATTTAATTATCAATGAAATTGCATGTTGTCTTAATGTCGGTTAAGGGCGTTCCTGCCGTCCGCTGTTTTGACTGACGCATGATGGTAATCATGTGCATGCAAAAAGTTTGTATGAAATTTAATTTTTTTTTTTTGTTATATGCATAATGATCTTTGCGTGCATACGTATTTTTGATATCCATTATGCAGTTTGTGCAGTTTAAAAACTGTTCCGTACGTTACATGGTATTTCCCATGATAATGGATAGTAAAGAGGTTCTCCATGTAAGCAAAATTCTGCTCCAGGGATTCAGTATGTGGGCAGTGGAGTTTGTTAGTGGTGTATGTTGAATTAATACAAGTTAATGTTTTAACATGATCTTTAGTTTGTTTAAACTGCGATCATACATGTTCACATATTCAGTACATATTACATTTTTTATTTTGTACGTTACATGAAAAGCATCTCAATTTCCCCTAAATGCAAAGATTAAAAACCAACCTGGCAGTATAGATAGGAATAATCTTGTCACAAAGAAAGCTGGAAATGTTCATTCAGAGATTTGGAATTGGTGCGATTCTGGTAGGACAGTTGAACAAGTTTATGTACAACATAATGCTACATTTGACGTGCCTCATGTGAGAGAATTAACTGGTTGGAATGACATAATTTTCCACCAGGGCACATTTGACTGACCATAAAAATGGACGCCTCAGTGTTTGTCTAACCATCACAAGCGATGTCCAGCGAGATGTATAGTCAGGAAGCGGCTCGCACGTGGCGTCACATCCTCTGCGCTACATGGAGAGAGCTGTTACTGGAGGTCAGGAAGTGACTTTCTGCATAGGGAGCACTATAACTAGCTCTCAATGCATACAGGGTTTGTGGTTGCGCAGATGAATTAAACAGAGATGCTTTTATTGTGCATCACAGTTGTCATAACACAGTAAATGCTCGGGATGGCTATAGATGATTCTCATGTCTGTCCAAAGACCACTTTGTTAAATGTAACATCTTATCTGGCTACGTTTGTGTAGATAAAACTGTTTCACATAGTTCATCTGTATGGTAGATTTAAAATAGCAGTCAAAATGATCTAGCCATCACTTTGATTGACAGCTAAACTGCCCAATCACCGCACAGTATGAGAAAAAGGCCACACATCACGCCCATTCTGGCGCAGCGCCCATGAGGAAGCTGTTCCTCGGGATGGGGAATCGCCAGGGACTAGTCGATATAATGTTATCACGAACTAAAATTCTAGTTTATTATATTTATTTATACTTAGATTTTATATTGAAGTTCGATTTTATAAACATCCCTGACATTTTAAAGAATTTGTTACAATTCTGAACAAATTGTATTTTTTTTAGGAAATATATATAGAGCACCACCTGTAGGATTATCGAGGGACAGCAACGTTTTAGAAAAGGGATGTCGCGCATCTTAATAGTCACATAATTGAAAACAACCTACATATTGAATATAAAAAGCAAATATGGCTATATGTTGATTAAGCTAACTGGCATATTTACTTGAGCAGCGAAGACTAGAAGTTTCAAGTTGAGTTTTCTTTGGCTTTTCCTAGTTGGAGGTTGGGAATTACCAGTCCTGACCTCAAACTGAACACCGCTTTAGCTGTGCATTTATAGTGCAGTCCCATTATTTGACGAGAAGAGCCCGAGCGGAAAGAAACGATTGATGCGTTGGCATTTTATATCTCGAAAGACCTGGTCCTCATTTACTCTTTCCGGAAAGAGCGTTCATTAAGTCGCGCGAAAATAGCAGCAGCACCATGTGTAGCGAACAGCGTGATGGGGAAAGAGGAGTTGATTTAAGTTTATTTTTAAAGCAATTTACATTTTTTCCCTTCCAAAATCCATTCTAATAAATAAAAAAAGAGCTTTGAATTTAATTGCATCACTTTTCAGTCATTATATAAAAATAAATAAGAAAAAGCAAATAAAAACAAGATTAATTCTTCTAGCAGTATTTCCCATCCCATCATCAGGATGCAGTCTATTTACAGCACCGGTTTAAAAATAAATAAATAAATAAATATATATATATATGCATCTTACTCTGTGCCCCACTTCTACTTAGTTAGGCCTCCTGGTCTACCGTGATCATGTACAGGTTAAGAAGACTAGAGAATGAGAGGTAAAGATGAGAGAGATTACATTATTATAAGCATCTATGTGTCCATCAGCACTGATCAGAAATATAAAATTCAGACGGTGATGACCGTGTCGTCGAGTTAATCCTGGTCCATCAGGTCACGCTGCAGCCAAGCGTCATTGAATAGTCCGATGACTTCCGTCCGAACCAATTCTTATAATCCGTCCCATAGCCTGGAAAATGATATTCCTGGCAACTCCATGCCATCTGGCGATGTCTGCTCGCATTGCACCAAGTCGAAGCATTCAGATGGCCCTCTTTCTGTTAGCATCGTCTAACCGGAACATAAAGTAACGCACACAAGTACGGTAACGCACATGAAGTACTGAGCATGACGGTGATTTTGTCTTACCTGTGTTCTTAAACACAGGCAAGGCAAACACAGTTATGAATTTGATGTCAGGGTTTTGTAACGGTACAATTGTTTTTGTGTGTGGATATAAAAAGAATTTTCACAAAGCTTTAAAAACATTTAAAAACAATGTTTACGATTGTGTCCTGAATACTGGTAAAAAGAAAAGCCAGGTTTTTTCATACCACGCTTAGTTAGGATGCCAGCTCTTAATGCCATAGCTGGTTACAGCAAGCGTATGGGAAAACACAGCAACGTTCTCTCTGAAACCTTCATCTTCACGGTCACTATACAGTTGAAGGTGGCATTTCATCCGTCTTCCTCCCTAGTCACTAGGCCACTTCAGCATTTGCTGGTGTTACTTATTTATTATTTTGGCCGTATGATGCTTTTTACCCTGTCGTAGTTGTTTAAAATTTGATGGAATGTAAAATGCTCCATCTCCTCTCCTCCAAGTTTCTTATTCTTTGTCATCTATCTGCTTTGGTGTATACATTAAAGAAGGTCTGATTTAATATCCATGCTATTTGGAATGATGTTATTTTAATGTTTTCTCATGAAGCTAGCAAGCAGCACAGGTGGCTCATGTGTTGAATATATTAGCAGATTAACTTTAGGGATGGCAAATCCACTTCTCTGCATATCCATGGAAAAAGATTAGGTGATATCCAGGTTTGGAAGGCAACTCTAATAACACTAATAAGCTACACCAGAGGGCACAAGAGAGCCACATCATCAAATAACGGAACGTCTCCGAACCTCTTTTTCATCACTCACTGAGTGATATGAATGATCCTTGTCAGAGTCGTCCATCCTCCCCCTTATCCTCCATTCATTATGCCATCCTGCTGTTCCCCAGAGCAGCTCCGCTCGACTCCCCTCATTGAAGTGCGGATTAGTGGGAGGAAAGGAAAGCATTTGTCTCTGGTGGGGGAGCGGTGATACAAGGGAACACCACTGGTTTGCATGAACCTGCTTCTGCGTGTAAACAGTTTTAGGGGTTACAGAGGATAATTGCGTCTCTGTTTAGTACCAGGAACTTTCTCTGGTCCTGTTCCGGTAAAGATGCCGCTAGTATATACACAGCTTCGGTTTACAGACGGTAATAAAGACATGACTGAGAGAAAGTGAGGGAGAATCTTTTTTTTTTTTTTTTTTTTAATACATATGTAAAGCATACCCTTATTATTCTCTCATAATTTATTCTATTCCTATTCCATTATTCCTATTATTATCCTTATTCGCATGTCCTCAAGTTATGAGACGTCCTTAGGCTTTGGATAATTTTATTTATTTTTTTGGCCACAAAAAAAAGGTGGAACAATAAATCTCAAAACAGATTTTTTTTTATCTGGATTTCTGGACATCCAACATTTGACGTGTCAAATTGGATTGAATGCTGTGAAGGCTGGTGGTTTTATTAGAAGCCTGAAGGCTGTATTGGTGCATTTATCTGATTATTTGTTCTTCTCCTCTTCTTGGTCCCACAAAATCTCCAAACTAATAAAAAAAAAAAAAAAGTACATTACCAGCCAATAAACTTCCTTGCTAGTGCACTTATGCCAGCGGCCAATGTTTTCATGTGTTTTATTGGTGATTTGGTACACCCTGGTAATTATTTGTTCTCTTTCTGTGACTTGCCTAACAACGAACAAAACACCACGCACAAACAAAAGTCATACCATCTCATATTTCATCAGGCTTTCCTTTGAGGCGGCAGAATATTCCTCATCGCTGTTGCTGCATGTAGCTCTAACGGACGATCAGGGATTGTGCAACCTCGAGTAATCTTTGCCGTCTGCACTCTCTCTAAAACAATTAAAATTAAATGCCGTCCACCGTCGATCAAAATCACCTCGTATAAAAATACAATTATCAGGTTTGTTGCATCACTTTACGTGAAACATGGGTACAGAAGTTGCATTCGATTAGAGAAATCATCAGCGAGAGACTGATTCGCCAGCAAGCCCACGTCTGGCTTTGAACCATCCTTAAAACCGATCTCGACTCAAAAGCTTTCATTTCTAATCATGAAATCCTTACCTGTACACATATTTTTATGTAAAATATCAGATGTCGAGGTCTTTATTAGGGTAGGTAGTATTGTGGAATGTGTATTCATGTAATTATGTGTTTATGTAATATAATGGGCACCATTGTGTAGTGTACTGGGTTGAGCCCGTGCACGCCGTGTTATGTACTCTGACATTCATTAAAACACAGGCTTTGTGAAGCCCATGCGAAGGAACATGACTGAACAGAGTTCTACCCCGAGGTCATCGTGATTCTGTGTCTGTTTGACTCAACGGCTTTTCTATTCACGTATCACCACACATTTATATATGTTCATGTTTGAAGTGGTAAAAGGATGCCGTTCCTCTATGACCCTGCATGATGTTCGACCTAACCTAATCACACGCCAGAGCATCCTAGTGCCTGACATACGAACATTCAAGTTATTCGCAGATACGAACGGACCGCCAATCTACAAATGTTCAGAGATGCAGAAGTAGCTAACGCGTATCGTACAAAAAATCCACTGCAATATACCAGATACCAATATTTACAATAATATGCAATATTTTCAGTGTGTAAGTGAATGTATAAAATGTCTAAAGTCTGGTATATTGTACGTGTGTGTGGTGGGGTGTGGGAGAAATGAGTTGGGACGGAAACACGAAGATGCTTCGTCCTGTAAAGATGTCCTGATGGTGAATAATCCTAATTTTGGAAGTTGGAGTTCACAGTCCAATCCAGCTCTGAGACAAAATGCCCTCCGTTCAAGCACGCAGTAAACCCCATGTAAACATTTGTGGTATGACTCTTTAAACAGGGTCAGCTGACACTGCTGCGTTCCCAGGACTCTTGACGATTTGAAGGGGCAGCCCCGCGAGCGTATAACGCAGAACCAAAACAGCAAAGCTTTTTTTTTTTTTTTTATGTTTTTGGTAGGTTGCTCTCCAACCATGCGGACGGCCCGGCTTTAATTCCCAGCCGATGCCCAAACCCCAGCTACAGGATGCAGGGCTGATCTCTAGCGCGGATAAAATGGGAGAATTGCGTCAGGAAGGGCATTCGGTATAAAACCTATGCCAAGTTGTCGTGTGGATCAGTTGGACCGATTTTTTTCGACCCCTTAACAGGAGCAGTCGAAAGACTAACAACAACACTGTATATTGGTGTCAAAGGTGTACAAGACTCGCCTTGTTGTACTTGCGAATCAATCCAATTTACGAACGTGCTTCTGGAGCAGAACTCGTTTGTAAGTCAGGGACTTATTGTATGTCTAGAATTGTAGCAAAATCTCACTCGCTCCCGTCTATAGCTCTTTATCCTGTATGCAGGGTTGGCAGGGAGGAAGGCTTGGAGCCTACCTCTGGACACTTGATTCATGAGAACACTCAGGACAGAGTGCCAATACATCTATTAAAATGTATCGAATTGGGACATTTATAAAACTGTGATACTTACAGAATCGCAATACAAATCGACTCGGCACCAAAGTATCATGATATCATATTGGGAGATCCCTGGATATTGCTATTCATAATTATTATTTTTATTTATTTTTAAATCTCATGTCAGTAAGTGATGCAGCATTAATCTCGAGATGAATCTGTTCTCTTTTGAAGTCTACAAATTCAATCCCACAGACCCCTAATATTAGGTTTACTGTAATTATACTGTATATGTACACCCAGGTCCAAATGATATATAATCAGTGTCCTAAAGGTGTTGATGTTTGGATTAAATCCATTTATTTTGCAGTATCTGCCGAACTGGTTGAAGACCAATAAAAAGTTGTAGTCGCTCCTTTAGCCCTCCCTTGAGAGCCACTGCGTTAGCTTGATGTTGTTTTTTCTAGATTAAGATTGGAAAGCTGAGGTACTGTAGGAATAATGGCTTGTCAGAGTTGAGTGTGTGTTGGCTCTAACTCTAACAAAGTCCCTGCATGATGCAATTCAGGTGAGTAAAGCGCGCAGGTTGACGAGTCTGTTTCCGGGAGGAATGAGCCTTCATCGACTCATCGATAAAACCCAGCGGTGTTACAGAGTAGTGGGAAATCTGATACAGAGCCAAGTTATGACTGGAAAGGAAAACATAAAGCTGTTAGAAGTGGATCCTCGGGGTGCAGCAGATCACAAAACTCTCAGTCCGGATCATATCTTTTTTTTTTTTTTCCTGTGTTCAATAATTTCAACAAATTCAGCAAAAAAAATGAGCACAGTATTTTGCTTTACATTTATTAATTATAGAACTTAAAGGACATTTAAGGAAAAATTATTATTGGGGTTGGAATGCAGTTTTATTACATGCTGCTGCTATTTTGAGCTACAACAGGGATTCGTTAAAGTAACGTGTTAGTGGTCTCCCAAAAATGGGACGTTCAGGAAGGGCGTCCGGTGGGAAACCTGTGCCAAGATGTTGTGTTGATTGATGGTCCACTGTGGCAACCCCTTGGTGGGAGCAGCTGAATGATTAACACCTACAACAACATATGCTAACACGATATTAGTTTTCGAAGTGAAATTAGATTAACATTATGGTTTTTATATATATATATATATATATATATATATATATATAATATATAATTTTATTAACTAAGAGATTTTTTATGTAAAAACTACAGTGTCTTACACTGAACTGCAAGTGCGCCCTCTTTTGGTATACAAGTTAATAAATACATGAGCTACGGAGAAATATTGTGCAAACCGATTCAATTGTTGCTGGTCTTTCGGCTGCTCCCGGCAAGGGGTCGCGGCAAAGTGTCTTGTATGTGCGAACCATCCGGTCCGCACATACAAGCTTAGCACAGGTTGTACACAACCCTCCCTTTTTTTTTATCTGGGCTTGTTACTGGCTGTGACTGGGGTTCGGGCACTGGCTGGGAATCGAACTCGGGCCTTTCGCATGGCAGACGAAACACCTACCACTAAGCCACCAATAGACTTTTATTACTGTAAATGTAATTACTCGATTCATGGTTAATCTTTAAAATATTAAATGATCAAATGTTAACAACGCTTCAAACCGAAAATCAACTTTATTTGAAGTTGGACGCGACCAAAGATCACGTTTATGATAAAAGTTACTATGCAAATTGTTCAGGGTGGATTTTCATTTTTAAACACACCCACTTTCACTACTACATTTGCACGGTCTGTCAGAGATAGTATAGACCAGTCTGTAATTTCAACACAATGGCTGCTGGCACAAACGGAGTTAGATGAGCGAGGGTGTGCTGTTTATCGGTTGTGGACAATGAAGAGACCTCGGACAACCAACTGTACAGGTATCAGTGAGATAGATAAGTTTGTTACTGGTTTTATTACTATGCGTCTAAAAGCTTTCTGGTATTAATGTTGCTTAAAGAGACCAATGGAACGCGTGAAAGTGAGGGGAAGTGAAATGTTCTGCTTTTCTAGAACATACTGGAATGAGGACTTTAATCTTAATTGCTCGTATTGATTAGTAGGTAAGATAACACATGCGTTGTCATTGCGTACTGTTGGTATCTAACTGCATGCCAGTTTCCATGATGTGTGTGCCTGCAGTATGGGTTAGGGTTAGTATTTTAGTACTGATTTTCTAACGAATTTCCCACAGATAAATAATTCAGTTATAATAATAGCATCTCGTTCTGGATAAAGTGATGTTCAATTTGATACCGAGTCCCTATAAACACGCATGCAGGAGCGTACTTTTGTTATCCAGACACTAATTTGTAGACATGAGTATCTTTTTATCATTTTCTATTATTCAGTCTTTCTGTTGACATCATGTGTATAAAATGAGGCATAAAGAATCAGATTCTTAACAGCTGACGGCGCCGATCTATTTCTGTCCATGCATCGGGAAGTCTGCAACTGAAACTTGCTGATCCGCGCTTATTTCTCCTTGTTTCCTCTTTCTCACATGACCGGCATCTTTCGGTTGAGTCATGGCAGTAAGGGGAACAGTAATATAATGCTGAGCACTCAGAAGGCAAAGCTTCCCCTTAGCAACCAATTTTAATTCTGTCCTTTGTTCCTTGGTGGAGATGATGGAGAACTTTTTGAACAAGCAGATGCAGAACCGACAGCAAGATTATAGCTTACCGTTTTCCTCGCTAGTCCAGGCTTGGCATGAAGGCAGCAGCACATGGTCGATCTGGTAGATGAATCGAGCAAATGTTAGGTTAGTTACTGGACCGACTTGGATGTAAATCGGTGCGTTTACACAACACCATTTTTACCTTTTTATTCAAGCCAGTTCCTCATCTAAAATCTAAATTTTTTTGACTAACTAACCAAATGCATGTAAGTTGCCATCTTTTACTGAAAAGCGACTATCATTTGGTGTTCGTGCAGATTTGTCCTCTAAAAATGGTTGGTGCTCACTCGCTTGAGTTATTCATTTATTACGTTATGTGTTCAAGTCAAACCAGGACTCATGATTGTGCACAACAACAGAACACAGTTATGATTGTAAAAGCTACCTTTATTATTTTTTTTCCATACAATCCCCTGCTACACTAATGCACTTGTACCAGTGTTTCACTAGCGCATGGTTACTATCGAGGGAGAAATCTCTCAATACACCAGAGCCTTGATCAGACTGCCTGCTTCACATCTGTAACGCCGGCCTCCCAGGAACTCCTTTAACGGCCCAAACATGTGGAACTCACTTGGAGCAAGATCAGGACTATATGAGTGACGTCGTAGTAACTCACAGCCGAGTTCCTGTAATCTGCAAGCAGTGTTTGCGAATGATGTGTGTACAGTTCCCACAGACTGATGTGTCTCTTCTGCTAGTTGGCATCAAGTTATCTGTTAATATTTTTAAAGAGCAAGCTTAAGGCTATAGGTGTGAATCATATATACAGATCATAAGCAGTTATATTTGTAAAGGCTTTGAAATGTTAAATACTAATAGTCTTTACTAAATATTGAAATGCTGTAAATGCTACAAAGTGATGATGTTTCTGTTCCAGCAGCGTTAGTGTTCTAGTCTTTCCCATACACTCGTTTATTTGTGGCTACAGTATCATCCCTGACCTCCACATATCAATTATTTTTATTTAAAATGGGTACAGTTTTATTTAAGTTGGTACAGAGCATCGGTTCACTCATGATCTCTCTCTCTCTCACACACACACACACACACACACACACACACACACACACACACACAGACACACACACGGACTTGTCTGTGACTAGCCCCGTCCCTCCACAGGCACACATCTGCTGTGCACATGAAGCGCTCCTGAAACATCTGTGAACACACGACATTTTGTGCTGCTGAATTGAAACTGTTTTTAGAACAACAGCGATGAGTTTAGTGACGGAGCTCTTGAAAATAAAGATGGCGGGAGTTGAAGTGTTTGTAAGCAGGCTGACTCAATCCGGTGTTCACGAGAGGAAATGCAGAGACGCGGCTTTCAAGCGAGTTATTAGCCAACGTGTAAGGAGCCTGGCTAGTCTTCACAGCTAAGCTAAGGATGGTTTACAGCTGTGCTAAATACGTTTGCAACAGAAATTTATTGATTAATCTTTCATCACTAAAATCTCCAGTGTCGACCTAATTTGGTTTCAGGGGTCACTTTCACATTCGCTTCGTGCCGACTTTCAACATTCCGCCATCTGTCTTGGACGCGATTTCTGGTTTATTCCCTGTAGGCCAAAGTCTGACCACGGTCGCTATTCTTCATCCAAGATGGATGAGGACGCTGCGCTACAGACATGTCTGGAGGAGGCTCGACCTTGACCTGGCATCATCTTCACCTCTGTTCTCAGCAGAAACCCAAAACGTGTCTGGGTCAGTCTCCGTCAGCTGACAGCCGACGCCTCTACCAGGTTTCAAACCAGCTATAGCGGCCAATACTGAAACATATTGAACCCAGACGAAGTCTTGCATCCAAATGTGGATTGATTGTACGGTGCAAGCACAGAATCCTGAGGCTCTAATGATGTCGCGCGAATCATCCTTGTAAAATCTATCTCTTGTGCCAGACGCAGGACCAAACGGTCATCCCTGCGCCTCCTGTGGTGACTCCAGCCTGGTTCTGTGTGCCTCTAATTATCCAGAACATGTTTGTATTGGCAAAGAATGTGTCTGATTTTGGTGATTTTAGTAAAAAAAAAAAAAAAGCTTGATATAAAACAAACGCTGCCGTTTTACACTTGGCAAATCCCGAGAAGACACCTCTGTTTCTCAAGATCCTGACTAAACGGGATGGGTTTGCATTTGCAAGCATTTCTAAGTGAAAAATCAATAAAGGAAATATTGGATGGTGCTTATTCTTATGGCAGTTGGAAGCCAGGCAAGAGGAGAGGCTCATCCGGGGGTCCATTAAGCTGAGAATGTGGACATGTGGGACGACTCATTAGTGCCCCTGATGATGTGGGACGTTCATCTGTTATGAGAGAAGAGCTTGGGTAAATGGCTTTGGGTGCTCTCTCCCATTATATACCCCAGTGCATAACTAGTCGGCCTCCTTAGTCAAATTGATGAGCACTGAATGGCATCATGACCATGCATCCATTTAGCAAACCAAAAGAGGCTCACCACTTTCGGCCGTGCACTTCAGTGCCTCAGGGTTTCCTGACTTGTGTCACTGGATAGTTTTTTGCAATTTGATCACTTCAGACAGTCATGCGTTTTTGCAAGACACGTAGCTCGTTCTTTCTGAATCAAGCCTGTAGCAAAATATATATTTTCGAAAAAATATACTTTTGGACATCCTTTCGAAGAATGCATGGAGCGAGTGCATAGGAATCAAACCTGGAATACCAAACCCGGTATGCTTTTTTTTTTTTTTTTTTCTCGAAAGGCATGGTACATCTTCAAGATGATATTGGGAATAGGGACACGTGAATAGTTAGCTGCTCCTCCACCATACAGAGCATGTCGCAGCTTTTTGGTTGCGCTTTGAAGGGTTAGTGGAAACTGGGTCAGAATGGAATTTGAAGCTTTAAGAGTAAAATCCAAGGTGGCGTCGCCTGCAGGAAAAAGTCGCTCTGCTTTCACCACGGAGAAACATAGCTTCATTGGCGCAAAGCAGGTTGTTTTTTCCACTAATCATCTGTAGGTGGGATTAGGGATGTGATGAATCGTGCATGTTACTATTTTTCAATACCGATGCAGAAATGAATAAAATCAAGCTTTGATTATTCGTCAAGTATACCTTACAGCACAGTGAAATTATTATTATATTTTCCTGAATATCCAGTTAGGAAGCTGGTGTCAGGACGCAGGGTCACCATGATCAAAGGGCTCTACACTGGCAGCTTGGCAGTGCTTGAACTCCTGCTCTTCTGATCAGTAACCCTGACCTGGGACTTGAACTACAGTACATACCTTCTGATTAGTGGTGTTGAGTTTAACCGTTTGAGCCACCATGAGCTACTTACTGGTGAGCAGAAAGAGGTGCTGCACTGCTGCTAATGATAAACTCAATAGTCACTATTTTAGGTTCCTTATTATTCCAAATAATGGGAAGAAAGATGAAAAAAAAAAATTGTCTCAAGAGAAGAGTGTTAAGTAACATTTGGAATGGTATGGTAACTCTAGTTGAACCATTAAGTGTAAGGGTTGGAGATTTCGGTATGTTCAATGAGCAAGTCATTCAAATCGTATCCCATTCAACCCTTAACCAACCAACTTAACACACCTTTATGATGATACTTACTTACAAATGCTAAATGTTCAGGATTTAACTAATTACTTAAAAATATAAACCGCTTCCATTTTCCATTTCTGCAAGTTCTTACTCCTTTTGAATTTGAGCGATGGGCACAACATCGCCACCTACTGGATTGGAGCGTGGAGAAGAAGAATGGCAGGAATTCCACCAATCAATAACATGAGTTAAACCACATTTTTAAGCCTGTTGGATACTTTTAGTGGTTTTTATTACGTGAAAATCTTAAACATAGCTCCTTAAGGAACGGCTGCTACATCTTAAAAATCTAATTGAATCAAATCAGTGCTCCAAAATGAATTGAAATTAAATGCTGTCTATTCTTCCTATGATTCGCAGCTCTGTTAGCAAGCATGGTTATTAATGACGAGCATAAGAAGTAATCATAAACAATTTTGTCACTACTCGGTACTCATTTTGTTTTCTCTGTTAAAGATATGCTAGCAGAGTATTATAGGAAGATGTCGCACATCCTCTGATATTTTTCCGCTGCAGATTTCGCAATCTGCTTTTCTTTTTTTTGTTTAAATTGCTGTCATATTGTAAGTGACGGTGTATACACCATCAAAATCAGAAGACGCGGATTTGAAACAGTACCCGATACAGTTCTATTTGCTCATGCATGTTTAAACAGTATATTAACTGTTATGTTAGTTGAGTTGCCTGTGATGTTTGTAGTGTAATTGTTTAGGCGGATTTGGCCGGTTCCGCAGCACGTAGATACAGAGACATAGCTGACATACCTGAGGCCGTGTCATCACCCAGCTCAGCTGTTGCACAAGTGATGGTTACAAATGAAAAGAGCGTTCAGAGACCGTGGGTCTAAAATTCCTTATAAAAGTCATTATAAGACGGAGAAAAAATGGGTATTATGATGTATGGTATGAGTTATATATAGTATATAGAGTGGTGAAACCAGTTATTAATAATTCCTGTCTGTTTCTGTTGGCATTAAACTATGCATCGATCCAGCTGTGCATCGTTCTATCCGCAAACTCCACCTAGACTATTCATGGCAATTTGACAAAACCATTACGGAACCTTTATTAGGATGCACAGAGGTTTTGTTAGCTTTTTAATTTTTAGAAGAAGAACGTCCAGTGGGCAAGACGACACGTCTTGGATTTTGCGTCTGATAAATGCGTATTGGTGTATTATAGTAATGAGGATACATAGTAACAAATAATGCTGCATTTCACACATTAACATGAAAGATTACAGTACGTAAACACCACTGAGATGACAGGCTGCGTGATTTTAGGAGAGCAGCTGCAGGATGAGTTAGCAGGTAAGCAAGCGTTGTGCATTAGGATATGTTTGGCCCAGCACTCCTCTTTCCCTCCCTCGTGATCGTATTTATTAATAAGGCATGAATAAGTGAACGCCGCCATTCTTCCACGGTGGACTTTCTCATCTGGCTCTATTGTCTGAGGGAATCATTGTTCGATGCTTCCTCTGTGTGTTTGCAGTCTAGTTATTCAGAAGGTATTTAAGGCCAGATTGTTTACGTATTACCGTGAAGCTAAAAATACTTTGGCTGCATTGTGCTGGTCATGACTGCATGTTCGGCTCGTTACAGAGTGCGGTTTTGGATGAAAAAGGCACGCGGACCGGATGTTTGCTTGTCATCATGCCGTGCCTCAGCATCCCTTCAGTGCTCTGATAGTATAACATCCTCCCTTCTTACCTACAAGTATGAACACTTGTGTAAATGCTATATAATTAGAATATAATTGCTTGTAAGTGGAATCATATTTTCCCCTTCATTGTGATGGACTACCTTTGATTATACATTTTAACAAAATAGAGTAAGAGTATTTTTTTTTAGACAATTTCCTTGCTTTCCTTACACACGTTGTCCATCATTCAAAAAGCTTTTGTATTCCCCTTAATACAAATGTTTCAGGCTGAGCCGCTCCGCTGTCTTCATTTCTTCATCAGAAGTGACTTTGTCCTCATACGGCGAAATTTTGTCATGACGCCCTTGGATAGCAGTCCACTGCATTTAACCCAGAGTTTAGACTTCAGCATTTCAATAAGCGCCTCACTGTAACGAGCACTGTTGATTGTTGAACGTTTTTTTTCTGATAATGGTCCAATAATGGTCTTTGCGAATCCCAGAAAACTGTAACCGTCAATTTTCCAGCTGATGGATGACGAATTTCTCCCTAATTAAAATCGTCTCCACATTAAGGCTACTACGCCCACTCAGTCAGGAGGGCAATCAGCGAACACATCTTTTCGAATTGCTCGCTCACACGTAACCCACTCGGAGGGGGTGGCGTAACCCACTCGGAGGACAGCGCTATCCGCTCCTTCCGCTTGTGTGAGCTCACAGACGCTCCTGACTGGCCATGGAGCTGTAATTAATGTGAGTGCGCCTCCCATCCCATTCCACTGACGGAGGTCTGACAATTTTGCTCTCTCTAGGCCCTCCGCTGTGAGAAGCTACAGCATCACCTGGGGGTCCAAATACTTCCGTGAGTTGTTTCTGCACCAGGTATATCACTGGACGCTGCTCTTCTTTTAGGCAAATCACAAGCGGGGCATCCATTTTTGCTCGCACCCTAGTTACAAATGAACTGATGTAACACATCTCCAGCTACAGAACCGTGACTAAGGAGGCAGTAGCCTTGAACAGAAAGCGTTGATAAGATGGTGCGGTCAACAGAAGCTTTGTTTATTTTGTGGATTATTTTTGACTCGCCTTTATATTAATTATTCATTTATATCTTCCCGGCTCCCCTCCCCTCATATGACCAAACTACAGTGTGTATGTGTCTGGATGAGCACTACAATTACAAATGACTGAACCGAGACTCATGGATCATTTTCCCGACTGTAGAATGATCAGGGCGCGGTAAGGCTCCCTCCAACAGATGTACTCGGAATGTTCATAAACATGCATCAAACTTTTCAAGCCTTTTATACTTCTGACCTGCAGCGAGTCTGCAATCCTGCAAGTTCCAACTAGAAAACCTGTAGATGCAGGATGTTTTTTTTTCCCCTTCATACGGGTTGTTGCAGAGAAAGAGAGAGCTACGATGTTATCCTATGTGATCATTCCATAAATGTCTGCTCTTAAAGGATTTTACTCGTTCAAAGCTGGGAGCCTCTCTGAAGTGGGTTGTCCTGACTTCAAGCAAGCTTAAGATCTGTTGAAAGACTGAACCCATCTCCCCCCTCCCCCCCACTCCTTCATCAGTCAGTGGAATATGGAACAATACACACACAGCATAGTTTCCCAGCAGACTTCAGGCTGTCTTTACTGGTTAATTTGGTTTGGGTAAAGTCATCACGACTGCGGTTCCAATGTTTATGGGTACAGATGTGAGTTCCTACTCAGTAGTGGAGAATTCAGGGTTGGGGATATGTTAAAAAGTGCTTAAGCAGTGTTGCTCACCATTTCATCATGCAGGAAAGCTCAGTTTGCTGCATTTTGCAACGGTTAGTGCCATAGAGATTTACCTGAGAGTAGCGGTATAACATTTGTGAAATAGATGTTCTACCTTGTGCATGGGGTACATCCCACTGAGAACCACACTAATAAATATTTATCAAAGAGGTAGCAGGCTATAGTGAAATGTAGATCGGTGCGATTTAATCGATTGTGCAGTTTAAATTGATCTTTTGTTTGTCAACTCAGTTAATGATTCTTAGGTCAGATTTTGACTGAGAATCAGCTCACACTTTTAAAATGATTTAAAAGCTAACGCTTTGTATGGTGTAAAATTGACAAGGTCCTGCATCTTCTGCAAGTACTAGCTTTTTGCAAGATTATCGCCTGTAGTGGAAAAATCACATTTTAATTCTGTATTAATTTGTAATTGTGCCACGTAGACTATAGATGCTTTAAACTTGCTGAAGCTTAGAAAAACAAGGCCGAGAATAGAACAGAAACAACCTGATTGTAATTGTCCCTGAATAAATGATAAGGTATGGACATCTGGTCTGGGTCAGATAAAGAGTTGTGAATTTGAATGTTGATTATGTTAGCAGAGATGTTTGTGTATAAAATAGGGCAGCTGAGAGAAAGTCTTTACCTTTCTCCATGCTGCAATCAATGTTTGCTGTATGAGACTGGTCCTTCTGCAGAAGCTTAGAATAAAACCTTTGTGACTTTGCTCTTACCCAGTGTATGAATTGCTTGTCTTTATAGTATTTACAGAATTTCCACCACACGCCGCTTCTTTCTTTTGAGTTTTGGTGCATCATACTGGATTAGTGTGTGATTATGATTGCTTTGTACGGGACATGACATTTAACCAATGAGCAAAACACGTTATACAGCATTTCAGTGCTTATTATAGGGCTGCAAGTAACGATTATTTCGATAATCGATTAGTTGGGCGATTATTTTTTCGATTAATCGGATAAAAACTAAATACTTCTTTAATTTGATGTTTTGCTTATAACTATATAAAATCATAAATCAGGGTATTAGTTATGTATAAAACTAAACTTAAAAAAAATGCAAAAGCCACATATAGAGTTTAATGATCTTTAATTTTGACATTTTAAACCTTAAATTAAAGACAAAGTTTGTTTTTGAACAGTAAAACTCCTCTAAATATCCAAAATATAAATTGTACTCTAATTATATTGGATGGCATATATATATATATTATATATAGTGGCTGCTTGTTGTGGAGTGCATGGGGGATTTCTTTTTTGAATTATTACTTTATGCTGACTTGTCTCTTTCTAAAAATAAATAAATAAATAACATAATTTGAGTATGCAAAATACAGCATTTTAGCAATAATTGCAGATATTGCCAGCTGATAGAGAAGGAACCGCCAATCAGAAGTAGTGTGTGGAAGTCTGTGATTGGCTGGTTTTGTGGCAGTTGTGCAACACTGGACAAAGTTGAGCGAGCGTACAGTCAGGCAGAGTCGAGCGCGCACAGAATAGAGAAGTTGCACGAGCAGGGGAGACATTGCACGCGCAGAATCGAGCTGTTGAGCGCGCACTGGAGACACTGCACGCGCATAGAGTGCTTCGTCTGCTCTCAAAATGTCAAACCGCGCGTTCAGAATTGTGGCCGCGCGTTTTTTCCTGCAGGCGCTTCTGTAACCTCCACTGCGTGAGCGGCTGTGTATCTGTGTGTATCTTTGTGTATTTGTGCATCTTGTGGTCGCGCTCCTCAGTAACGTGAGCAGTCCAACTAATCGATAACGACATTCGTTGACAACGAATTTCATTATCGATAATTATCGATTTTATCGATTAGTTGTTACAGCCCTAGCATATTAGATCTGTTTTTAATACTTCAACCTTCAAACCTGTAGGGAATATAGCTGCTTGAGCCAAATGAGACAATAAACATTACATTGAAAATCTCAATGCCCCAAAATCAAATCGAATCACCAGTCTATCCAAGATTAAAAGCTCAGTTGAGGCAACGTTAAAATTAATACGCTGTAGCAATCTGAAGACTTTATACATTGATGATTTTCAGGTACTAGTGGAGTGCTGGGATAAGTGCATTAGTGTAGTAGGAGATCATAGAGAAATAAGAACAGTTTAAAAAAAATTTTTTTTATCATAACTGTGTTCTTGGTTTGACTTTTACACCCCTCATAGTGGGATGGCCCAGCAGTAAGTGATATGAACATGTCTTCAGACTCCTTTGTCAGGTAAATTCATGTTGCATGCTCCTACTGTGCAATGTTTTGCATCTCTACCTTATGCAAGACTGTCTTTCATAGACAGCAGGGCCCTAGGGTTATCTGATTTGAAACAGGGAGTTGGAAATACCTGGCTGGGAGCAAAACAAGTCTACAGGAAAAGGTTGGAAATAACCAGTAGGCAGAACGCGTCGTTGTACACATCAACTCCGCGGACATCTACATCACGAGGAAATATTTTAATAGAATAAGAGTTTATTCATCATTAATTAAAAAAACATCTTGCACAGATCAGTGTTTGATGGGATAAAAAAATATATATATATATATAGTCACACACCACCTGACTGCTGTTTTTGTCCAGCTAGAACCTCAGGCATCGTGAGAACAGGTTTTTACTTTTGGTCAAAGAGACGACTTTATGGACGCAAGCCTCGGCAGGGAGTCGGATTCCTCAGCCTCGGGGTAACTAAATCTGAAATTCAAACTGGAAGAGGCATTGTAAAATAAGTGAAAAGTCAAAAGACACCCATCATGTGCTTACCATGCAGCGTTGACGAGTTTATCCTGGTAGTTTGACGCCATTCTGAATTTCCAGCCTGTGGTGTCACATGGTATCTTATAGATATGAATCATAGTGTGAAACCTCGAGGATTATCCCACTATGCGAAAGAGCTGATGAAGCCCCCCGGATGTGTGGTGAAATGCCTCCATGACTGCTAGTCATGTGACAATGCGTTAGTGTGACAATGCCCTGACCCTAATTAAGGGTTAAAATCGAGATCTTCAACCATTTAAAAAAAAATTATTATTTTTTAACACTTCTAGTGGACAAAAACCTTAAATACCTGTCGCTACAACATACAACTGCTCAGAGAGAAAGACGCAAGTTTAAGTTTCAAAGACGTCTTCATAAAAGAAGTCTCTGTGGTTGAGCTGCTTGGCGGGGAGCTGTGCATGACCAAGTCAGTCAAACGTCATTCCGTCATACAGGAAGATGTCTGCATTCCTCAGGATGCTGATTCATTTGCATGAAACTTCAGGTGTAAGGATAGGCCTTGTTTATTAAGCTGCATATGAAATGTTTTTTTTTTTTCCATAAGTAAATTGTGGAGGCAGTATGTAATCAATTTGGTATTCATGAAAATCTCATAAATGTGGAGAAACGTTTACACTCAAGTCTGTAAATTTGAACAAAAGAAGACGAATTAATATCTTTGATGTTTTTTAAATTGTATAAATTATGAGGGTTTTCTGCAGTGTCTGGCCCGTGTCTTTGCTTTGGGGGTTGGGGTGTGGGAGTAAACATAGCAAATGTGCTTGATTTTTCATGTCAAAAGGGATCCATGATTTGATTAAAAAAACAAGTTGAGGCTACATAAAAATGTGCACGCTGTAGCAATTGGTCATCAAAGTTCATACTTGGTGAGCTTTGCACTAGAGTCCCAAGAGTTGTTGCCTTATTTCATAGAAGCCAAGATTTGTTGAAGGCAGGGGGGGAAATTCAGAAATCCCTGAAAAGTGTTCCTGCTTCACCTTGAAATCAATGTCCATATAAACGGGGGCCGTTCAAGTCCATCACCATGAAGCACGAGCTAGGAGGATGCCAGTGAGCAGAGGTCTGAAAGAAGTACATCACTGTTACTGTCAAAATACTAAATGGTTTGTCTTGAGGCTTTTGTTTTGGTCTCAGGCATCTGGAAACGTCTTCTATGAAATGGGCGTTTAAACCAGGACTTTCTTGTGAATGAAGGTGTAAAACTGATTTGACATTTACAGAAGATGTTAAGCACAGTATGATGAGAGGAGGTGAGGTCAAATTCTTTCTGCAGTAAAACATTTGAACGGTGCAGACGTTTTAAAGAAAGCGATACATCCGTGTCTGTGAAGACCGAGGTGGCTTGGAGTCCACTGCACTTGTTCCTATGGACATTTAGTTAGTAGAACACCTGATCCTTGAAAATCACTGGATAACTTGTCTCCAGTTTGCAGAAGAGACTCATCTTTGTCTGTATGAACTGTAAACATGATCATTTACGAACTTAACGTACACCTACAGGAACTTGGCTGGGATTCCAACATGCACTGCTGACCCCGAACCAAGTGACATGGTTGGGCCATTAAAGAATTTCCTGGGAGGCCAAGTCTGAAAACTTTATACATTGATGATTTTCAGGTACTAGTGAAGTGCTGGGATAAGTGCATTAGATCATAAAAAATAAAAAAAAACTGTTCTTATTTCTCTATCATAATTGTGTTCTTGGTTTGACTTGAACACCCCTCATAGTGGGATGGCCCAGCAGTAAGTGATATGAACATGTCTTCAAACTCCTTTATCAGGTAAATTCATGTTGTATGCTCGTTCTGTACAATGTTTTGCTTCTCTACCTTATGCAAGACTGTCTTTCATAGACAGCAGGGCCCTGGGGTTATCTGATTTGAAACAGGGAGTTGGAAATACCTGGCTGGGAGCAAAACAAGTCTACTGGAAATAACCAGTAAGCAGAACGCATCATTGTACACATCAACTACATCATGAGGAAATATTTTAATAGAATAATAGTTTATTCATCATTAATTTAAAAAGAAAAACCTTGCACAGATCAGTGTTTGATGTCTTGACTCCCATCAGCCACTGGGGAAATGTATATATATTATTTTAGGCAGTCACACCACCTGACTGCTGTTTTTGTCCAGCTAGAACCTCAGGCATTGTGAGAACAGGTATGCAATCATTACTTTTGTTGAAAGAGAGCGACTTTATGGACGCAAGCCTCGGCAGGGAGTCGGATTCCTCAGCCTCGGGGTAACTAAATCTGAAATTCAAACTGGAAGAGGCATTGTAAAATAAGTGAAAAGTCAAAAGACACCCATCATGTGCTTACCATGCAGCGTTGACGAGTTTATCCTGGTAGTTTGACGCCATTCCGAATTTCCAGCCTGTGGTGTCACATGGTATCTTATAGATATGAGTCATAGTGTGAAACAGCGAGGATTATCCCACTATGCGAAAGAGCTGATGAAGCCCCCCGGATGTGTGGTGAAACGCCTCCATGACTGCTAGTCATGTGACAATGCGTTAGTGTGACAATGCGCTGACCCTAATTAAGGGTTAAAGTTGAGATCTTCAAAGATTTTTTTTTTTATTCACACTTCTAGTGGACAAAAACCTTAAATACAACATACAACTGGTCAGAGAGAAAGACTCCAGATCGAGTTTCAGAGTCGTCTTCATAGAAGAAGTCTCTGTGGTTGAGCTGCTCGGGGGGGAGCTGTGCATGACGAAGTCAGTCAAACGTCATTCCGTCATACAGGAAGATGTCTGCATTCCTCAGGATGCTGATTCATTTGCATGAAACTTCAGGTGTACGGATAGGCCTTGTTTATTAAGCTGCATGTTAATATATTTTTTTAGTAAGTACGTTGTGGAGGCAGTTATGTAATCAATTTGGTATTTACTTTCACCCAAGTCGAAGACGATATCTTTGAATGTTTTTAAATTGTATAAATTATGAGGGTTATTTGCAGCGTCTGGTCCCGCGTCATAAGGATACTTTTCTTTGACGGTTGGTATGCACAGTAACTGTAAGGTACAGTAGATAGCTCCTATAAACCTTTTCCATTTTTTTCATGTCAAACGATTTTTTTATTAATGGCATTCACTGAAGACATTAAAAAAATATATAAAGGAATACAAGCCAACAGAAATCCATAAACTAAGACAAAATCACTCATTTGGTTTGGGAGATATTGGTCCAAATAACAGTTTTCTTGCATTATATACTTGGTGTCCAAAATCACTTAGATACAGTAGAGGGTTATCAATACTTTTTTCTTTGTTTTCATGTCAAAAGGGCTACATGATTTGATAAAAAAACAAAAACAAAACATGCATTATAATTATTATTGACCCACATTACGCTTGCACTTAAAACTGATATTTAACCAGATTAAATTAAATGTACGATTTCAAACACACAGGTCTAGGCTAACAGCAAATAATCTCAATAAGAGGACGTTTAACAATATTTATCAACTCAAACGGATTGAGAATTCATCATTTTACTCCAGAATCAGGTTCTGTTTCACTGGGAAAATCAAGCGATGTCATTTGCTCACCGTTCCAGCTGTGTGAACATTGCCTTTTATGGAGTTTTGGGGCTGTCACTAAAAGCAAACGTTTATGCCCTGGGCATGACACAACAAGTGGATCACCTTTTATCAGCATAAGCTTGTGAATCGGCGTTTCTGACACGCTTATCTATTGGAACCGCTGCATCACAGGGCTATGTGACGCATTCATAGGAACATGCTAACTGCTCTCAACCACAGGGATGAGCTCACAGGTTCCCGTGATATGGCCAGTCTCACTGTGATGGGCAGCGGAGAGAGAGTATGCCGTTCCTGTTACTTGGAGATCATGTGTAGGTTAGAAATGAGAAGACACGGGAGACAGGACAGACTGAAACGAACTAGCTATACTTGCCGCTCCACCGTGCTGTATCGAGTCATATTAAATCCAATCACAGCATTATTATACCTACATTTCTGTCACGTTCTTAGTTATGTGTTTTGGCATAGGAATGACAGCATGCCAGTGTCTGAAGGATTTACAGAGGTGCTGCTTCAGCTGTCCTGTCCCCAGCAGCTGTGCGAGGGGCTCAGATCAGGAAGGGGATCAATGTCCTCTTTCAGATCAACACTTGGGGGGCACTCCCCCTCATGTTTCTGTCCCAGCTGTCCTGTGTGGCATCCCCTACATTATACACACACATACAGAGAACATTTGCCGGCCGGTACACTCGCTTGGCACACGTCCTGCCCCGTGTAGGGAAAGTGTTTTACATCAAACCCTTAGTCCTTTTAGCAGGGAATAAAACTTGTTCCTGTATAAGTATTAAGCATTTCCAAAGCCGTACGTGTTTTAAGATCTTTGGCCTTTGGTCAGTGCTGCTGATGTCACTCATCCTTCTTTGATCATAAAACAGTCCATTAGTTTGTTTTGTGAGCGTGTTCGTTATCCTCTCACTGTTAGCTCTTCAATTATTTTCCATCTTAATCCCTCCGAGGTTTTTTCTTTCCGTATGGTAGGTCCTTTTAAGTTGTCTGGCTGCAGATGGTGTTAATAATTGAGAATCCTGTTCTAGTAAATGTCGGCTAATGTTCTGAGAGCCGGAGATTACAGGAAAACGCATGCCTTAATAAGTGGAAACCTCTTAACGTATTCGTAAATCACGATCAACTCACAAGCCATGTATCTATCTTCTGAACTTCTCCTCTTCCATGAACACGCTTCACGCTTGCTCAAGCTCACTTGCTCTCCATTTTGTGTGTGTGTGTGGTTGGAGAAATGTAGACATCTGTCATGGGCGAGCGTCAACCCCCCCACCAGTCTGTGAAATGCATGCCCTTATGCACACTTTTCCTGTAGAGAGCCCAAGCAAGACCCTCCATAAGAGCTTTGCTTCCTTCATGCTTGCACTGGAGCAGTCACCATGTAGACTCCGTATCCATCTCGGTTTAGCTTTCAAGGAGCTTTGTTGGAAATTCTGAAGTCTGAGCTACAACAAAGACCAGCGTGGTACGTCAGGCTGTGGATTGGTTTTGGACTTTGATAGGACCATGTACTGGGAGCTCTGGCTGAGTCAGGTGAAGAAGAGAGGACTTCATTATGTTCTTCTCCAAAACAAAGGTGTGGTGTGCATTGGTGTGAGCATGCTCTTGTAGTGGCAATAATATGCAATTCGTCATAGACATATCATTTTTCCTGAACACGCTGCTAACACGTTTCCTAAAATGTATCAGCTTCAGCTGAATTATTATCCAAATGAAAGTCCGGTTGAGAGAACCTTGGTTCTGCTTGTTTTGGGTGACATCTGCCTCAACATTATAAAATATATTTTACTCATAAGATATTTATTAGTACTAGTGAGGAGAGGGAAAAAAACGATTTAGCGATTCTTTTGTGTCTCAACTCATGCATCACCACACTTACTTTAAAATCGATTGTTTTTATTTATTTATTTATTTATTTATTTATTAATGCTTTCATCTGAGGTGGTAATATGCTGCAGGTCCTCTATAATCTTACAGGTAGTGTGCTCTAAACTGGTCACACATTGGTAGGCAGCACAGCATCCTGCGTGGTACAAGCGATGTTTGTTTAGAATTACAATTAAAAAATATAATACTGAATATAAATATTTTTAAAATTCCAATTCTTAAAGTTGCAATTCAAGTCGAATCAGCACCTAGGTATCCTGATGATGATATTGTCTCGGGTGATTCCTGACCCTCCCTACTAGAGATGGAAGAAAAAAAAATGTTTTGGGTCATGATCTTTTCGTGTAACATTCTTTTCCCATTTATTTATTTATTTATTTATTTATTTCATTATCATTAATTTTAATTTAAAATGTTACCATTCCCCCATCATCCTGCAGGTGACGTGCTCTAAACTATTCACACATTGGCACAGTGTTCTATTTGCTCCTACAACATAGGATTGTATAGAATTATTAGTAAAAGTCTTAAAGGCCGTCGAATCGCAATATGAATTGTATCGGCACTTGGGTATTGTGATATCGTATCGGGTGATCCCTGGTGATTCCCATCCCTAATCGCTTCTCTACCTTTATTATGATTTATCTGAGTGTATTTTGTATAATTAGTAATTTATACTGTTTATATTAGAAGGTTTATCATACTTTTTTTCCGTGGTTCTTTTTTTCCCCTCCACATCTCCATGCTGTCCTTTTATTCTACTCCCTACATTGTATTCACCGTGTCTGTAGTGATGGGGCAGCTGCCTAGACATGCCTTCTGCGTGTGTACAGCCATGTGCCTGCATATGCGCGAGTGGCTGGCGAACAGCTGTGGAGAAAGGAGGAGTAAACCTAGGCATGCTGGAAGGGGTGTGGGCAACTGATTGTAGAAGCTCCACCACAGTGTTTTTCCAAGCATGCATCCCAGACTCCTCCTTCCTTCAGCACCACGTTACATGTATAAATCACCGGCCGAGCAAAAACTTTTTAGTCTCATTTGGCAGCTACGTACCGGAGTTATATATTCAGCGTGTATATGTCAATGTATAGTAGAGAAGTTCTCAGGGAATAGCGATGCCCGTGCGCACTTTACCATCTAGAAGCAGCTTCGAGGAAGACAGGAACAAACTGATCGCTTGCCGACAGCAGAGCGTGGATTGGTCTGATCGCGCAGGTACAGTCTTTTATCCCAGTATAAGTCAGGTTTAGGAATATTCTCAGTAGTATCAGTGAGCTGGATTTTTACGTAGCTTTGTTTACGGTTATCGGTTAATTTGTTGTGGTTTTTAATTCAATTAGTAGACAAAATAAAATATTGTCTTTGTTACGTAACTTTTGTGCATTAAGTAACTCTCCACCCTTTTTTCCATTTATTTTAATCTCTCCCGCATATCTTCACACTCAGTCATTCGTAATCCCTGTTTTTTCTCCTCACTCCCTCTAATGTCTTTGTGACTCAGTCATCTTAAGCCCTACCCTGAGGGCTTGGTGTTTGACGTCTTCTCTTCTTTCCACACCTTTTTCAGTGAGCCTTTTTTTCCCCCCTTACTGACATCTTTCTTTTTTTCCCCCCCTTTTTTTTGCCTTTCTGGGACAGAAGCCCTGCACAGGCCTTTCGGATTGGACTCGTCTGCTCTGACCGAAGCGGTGCGTTGGAGCTCAAAGGAGAACCTGCTGGGTGCCGCCGAGAGTGACCCCAACCTGTTTGTCGCACTTTACGACTTTGTGGCCAGTGGTGACAACACGCTGAGCATCACGAAAGGTATGAGGAAAGCAGTCGCGTAGTCAAATTCTTGATCATATTATTACATATTTCCCCATGCTCATTTTGATTTCAGATTAATTGTACTAAGTGCAATCCCTGGATGAATCTCTGTCCTCTTAATTACATATTAACACCACTACCTCCTCTTCATACCGAGCTGCTGTAAATAGGATTAATATTTGTAGTGTGAGACAGCGGACGCTGCGGACGCTGCTCGTGAAACGCTAATGCCCGAGCATTTCGTAATCCTCCCAGTTGGCCCCATAGCAGGTGGGTAAACACAGAGTGGCATAATCAGAGCGAGGGAGTCGGTGCTTAGTGGCTGCATTTTAATCTCTCTATATATTGGCTGTGATGCAGCACTGCCTGCCAGCGCCCCGATATTGTCTGGCTGTTCCTGACAAGGAGAAACTGGATCTGGTCTGTCGGAGTTGGGTTTTAAAATCGGCCCGCTGGAGCCACATAGTGTAATTTGTTGTTATGGGGCTTGAAAATATGGCATGCTAGTTTAATAGCAAAGTGAGATGCTCTCAGCTCCATCATCGGTCCTATAAAAGAGGTGAAAATGGATGCAGACGTAGCAGTGGGATTAAGGAGAGACGGTAATGCTTTGTTAGAATGCAAAATAGAAGCTTCCCTCTACCGCAACTCAACCATAAGGATTGTGTCCTTGCTAAAGCTTCTAAACATTCTAAAAAAAAATTAAAAACCCAAAAGTTTACACTTGGTTTACCTCACTGAGGTTTGGTTTTAACCACTTCCCTAAATGCTCATGTGTCTCAGGAGAGAAGCTCAGGGTGCTGGGCTACAACCAGAATGGCGAGTGGAGTGAGGTCCGCTCTAAGAACGGTCAGGGCTGGGTTCCCAGTAACTACATCACGCCGGTGAACAGTCTGGAAAAGCACAGCTGGTATCATGGACCTGTGTCTCGCAGCGCGGCCGAGTATCTACTCAGCAGCCTGATCAACGGCAGCTTCCTCGTGCGAGAGAGCGAGAGCAGCCCGGGCCAGCTCTCGATTTCACTGCGCTACGAGGGCCGAGTCTACCACTACCGCATCAATACTGCCTCCGATGGCAAGGTGAGACATGTCTACACTTCTTTTTCTTGAATTAAGTGTCATTTCTATGTAGTTTCTTGCTACTACCTTTTAAACAAGGAATGATTTTCTTCACAACTGTAAAATCACCCCTACAAAAATGATTTCTGTAGGAACAGGGCTCAGAAATGTTCACTAAAGCTTTTTTTTTCTGCAGGTCTACGTAACGTCTGAGAGCAGGTTCAGCACATTAGCCGAGCTGGTCCATCATCATTCCACTGTAGCGGACGGTTTGGTAACAACGCTGCACTACCCGGCCCCAAAATGCAACAAGCCCACTGTCTACGGCGTCTCGCCCATCCACGACAAGTGGGAGATGGAGCGTACCGACATCACCATGAAGCACAAGCTAGGAGGAGGCCAGTATGGCGAGGTCTATGTGGGGGTCTGGAAGAAATACAACCTCACTGTTGCTGTCAAAACACTCAAGGTTTGTCTTAAGGCTTTTATTCTCATCTATCTGGACGCGTTTCGATTATACAGTAAATTCACCTTTTTCATTTGTCATGTTTGATTTCGTCCGACAGGAAGACACTATGGAAGTGGAGGAGTTTCTGAAAGAGGCTGCTGTCATGAAAGAGGTGAAACACCCCAATCTGGTGCAGCTGCTTGGTTAGTATTAATCCCGTCAGTCGTAATTTAATTAGATTTGATTTCAGACGTACGATCTTAGACTCGACGGCATTTCTAACCGAATGGACATTTCCCTGCTTGTTCAGGCGTGTGCACACTGGAGCCACCGTTTTACATAGTGACGGAGTACATGCCTCACGGCAACCTGCTGGACTACCTGCGCGAGTGTGACCGCGAGGAGGTGAATGCTGTCGTGCTGCTCTATATGGCTACTCAGATCTCCTCCGCCATGGAATACCTGGAAAAGAAGAACTTTATTCACAGGTAGTAATCTGACATCACAAATCAGTACTAGGTTGAAAAAGCATTTTCATTTAAAACTGCCTCATAGTGCGGGTGAGTTTTATAAGGAAATCGTCTGGTAGGTTGTACAACTGCCGTGAAGAACGTGCCACAGTTCTGCAGACCCTGGCTCGCACGTTTGTTTCTCAAGCTCTCGTGTAGCACTGTAACTATTAAATTGCATGTTGTACAAATCTACTTCGTTTTCAGGAAGACATAATTATGTCTTTCTTTCCTTTACACAGTCTCGCTTTCTGTGTCTCTCAGGGACCTGGCTGCAAGAAACTGTCTAGTAGGGGAGAACCATGTGGTGAAGGTGGCTGATTTTGGCTTGAGTCGGCTGATGACAGGGGACACGTACACGGCTCACGCCGGCGCCAAGTTCCCCATCAAGTGGACCGCACCTGAGAGCCTGGCCTACAACACCTTTTCCATCAAATCAGACGTCTGGGGTTAGTTGTCTTTCCTGCTTTCAGGGATCCACAGTAATTTGAGACTAAATGCTGTTTGTCCTGGAATCTCTTTATATTCATTTCTGGTTTCTTCTGGCGCCTGTGCTTGCCCTTTAGCATTCGGAGTACTTCTGTGGGAGATTGCGACGTACGGTATGTCTCCGTACCCCGGTATTGACCTGTCTCAGGTTTATGACCTGCTGGAGAAGGGCTACCGCATGGAGCAGCCAGAAGGCTGTCCACCCAAAGTCTATGAACTCATGAGAGCATGTGAGTGCATTTTCAATCTGTCGCCTGTTGTTGCCTGGCTCTGTTAAGAATCTGAATTTGGATAAACCTCATAGTACACACATCATAAACACTCACACAGACTTTCTTGCAATGTTGAACAAGTTGTGACAAAAACTTAACTAATTAACTATTTGGCATCATGTTAAATTTTAGTTTAGAATTCATGGTGTTTTTACTGTATTTTTTACTTAGTCTTTTGTTGTGTTTTTCTCAGGTTGGCAGTGGAGTCCACTGGATAGACCCTCATTTGCAGAGACCCATCAGGCCTTTGAGACAATGTTCCATGACTCCAGCATATCAGAAGGTACATTTTAAATTGATTTGTATATTATTATTATTATTATTATTATTATTATTATTGTTGTTGTTTATGATTTTAAATATATATATTTATAGTTCCAGTATAACTGATTATATTGATTGTTATATTGCACATTCATATCTAACAGTGCAATTTCAAAATGGTCATTTACTCTTGGTGCAGTTACTTGGATAAATCCAGAGCCTAATGTGAAATAAGACAAATATCAGTGTAGATTCTTAAAATCAGGACTGGTCATTAAAATAGAGGTTCTAAATGCCCTAACTTTAATGAGCGGGACAGAATTATTAGTCTAAAATGGTTTTTAGCTGGAATGAAGCACCAATCAAATGTTCCTCAATTTTACAGAAGTGGCAGAGGAACTGTGCAAGACTGCCTCTTGTGGTAAGGGTGGGGTAGTGCATTCATTCAGTCACGATCAGCCCCTCGTGCCCTCGAAGTCACGGCAACAGAAGAAGCACTCGGACAATAAGGAGAACACGGAGGGTCTGGAGAGTCGGCACGAGCCTGGAGCTCACGGTCCTCCAGGTACACCAGCTGATGTCCACTTCACACGTCTCCAGCGCAGACTCAAGAGAATGGGAGTGGTGTTTCTCCTAGACTAAAGGAGACGCACTTCAAATGCACACCCACTCAGACACATGCATGTCGTGTATAGATACGCACACGCAATATATATCAGCAGTATTAGTGGGTCATTTTTTTTTTTTTTTTTTTGTAAAAAGTTTGTAAATATTTTTCAAGTACACAACTTTAAATGTATATTTAAAGCATTAACTTTTATATTATGCTTTAGTATATTTGCTGATATTTTAGCATTCCAAGCATTTGGTCACTATATATATATTTTTTCACTTTCTTTTTCAAATAACCTATTCTTTAATAATTCATTTGTTGATTATAACTCTGAATATTTGTTTATTTGTTATTGTCGATGTGGTGTCATTTAATTGTTGTATTGTCCCCCTTTGTCGCCCATCACTTAACAAGTAACGCACAAGCACCTAACAACCCCAAACTCCACAAACCTCTCAGCATGTCGACCTTATGTTTTAATTAAATGGAATCTAACCTCATTTGTGCAGCTTTATTTATGTATAACATTGTTTAAATAATTTATGGTTTTATTCATTTTCTATTTATTTAAAGCTTGTGTTTGCCAAAAGCTCATTAACACAATTATTTTTATTTTAAATAAACATTTTACATATTTGGTGCGTTACATGATCACCTTCATCTACACAGCTTTAGCTTGGCATCATTTCATCTTTCACCTTGCAGCAAAATATTTTTACTGCCTTCCAAAAATCACCACCACTGTTATAATAACGTCACCCTGATGCAGTTGATGTAGTTCCAAATTAGGTGTAGAGTTTTCAAATAAACTGTAACAGTACATTTTTTTCTTTCAAAAGCAGACATGAAAACATTCAGTTTTGTGACCAAAACCCATTCTTAGCCTGTTTGGTCCCTCTT
The DNA here is from genome assembly GCA_013621035.1 of Clarias magur. NCBI lineage: Eukaryota > Metazoa > Chordata > Actinopteri > Siluriformes > Clariidae > Clarias > Clarias magur. Next base: position 479,212 of record QNUK01000481.1, on the reverse strand, counting down.
TTGGTTCTCTATAAATGCATAGGATCAGCATCACTTTCACATTATTGCACCATCGCTCCCATTGGCCTGATGCCTGTTAAAGGATTAGAATATGAATGACAAACAAGAGGATACTGCCTTTCATTAAAGTCAAACTAGGTCATTTACCAAAGTACCCAAGATTTTGTAAGTTGAGCTAAACACTCAAGGCTCCAGATATGAATACGTAACTGACTCTTACGTAATAGAATAAGTATATTTAAGTCAGGATTTGGGCACTTTTGGTTAACCGTCCCTTCAAACCAGAAAAACTTGAATGTGCCAGCCTCTGTCAGACTTGCATTCTTTTTTGTTATGGTGAACAATTCACTACAATTTAGACAGTGTTGGGTGCTTGCAAAGCTTTTTTGTTCACTAACTTGTGATATGTTTTCTTGTGTTTGGGCTTTTCAGTCTCTCTGCTGGCAGGTGATGGTCGGTCCAGCAGCTCTCCGGCCCTGCCCCGGAAACAGAGAGACAAATCCTCAGGTGGCCTGCTTGATGACCCACTGGATGCCACTTTTAATCGTGACCGCAAAGCTGGCTTCTTCAGCTCCTTTATGAAGAAGAAGTCATCAACAACCGCCTCCAGCTCTCAGCCACAGCACAACCTCCCTGTGACCCCCAGCAGCTCTTTTCGTGAGATGGAGACACAGCCCCAAAAGAAGTATGAGCCCACAACTGCACTTGATGGTCCCCCTCCTCCATTGCCTCAGAGTGATGGCCTTGGCTTCTCTCCTTCTCATGGTGAAGGAAACCATGTTCAGTCACGGTGTTGCGGAGCCACGTTTGGGCAGAAGCTCTCTGGGTCAAACTCTTCCACGGCTACCCAGGTTGGCAGCAGCAGCAGTTGGGCAGGGCTTGCAGGCTTCTTCACACCACGCCTTATCAAAAAGACTCTGGGGTTGAGAACTGGGAAGTCTTCTGGGGCTGATGAAGGAGGTGTTGCAGCCAGGCCCTTCCCTCGTTCAAATTCAACTTCCTCCATGTCAGCTGGGCTGCCAGATTTGGACCGCATGGCGCTAACATTACCCAGGAATCGTAGCAAGCCACCCCTGGAACGCACAGTGTCCACCACTTCACAGCCAGAGAATGGTGTCCCGAGACCAACAGATGCTCCCCCACCTAGAAAGTTAGATGAGGGCACAGCGCAGATCCGAGACAGGCCCAAAGCTAAACTACTGCCACGAGCAGTATCTGTGGGCACAGGAGCAGCCAGGGCACCAGGGGTCGGGGGCGAGGCTGAGCCTGATACTCATACTCAGGTTAGAGTGGCGCAGGATGACAGGCCAGTCTGGTCTTCTCCGTCTAAAACAGTAGTTGGCCCACACAATCATAAAGTTCCTGTCTTGATCTCTCCCACGTTGAAGTCTGGCACAGCTGATGCACACCTGGTTGGTGTAGACTCTCAAGGCAACCGATTCAAACTGCTGGCTGACAGTGGCAGTGATAGGCCACGACTTATTAAGCCCAAGTGTGCCCCACCTCCTCCACCCACACTGCGTTCTCTCCAACACAGTTTTAGCACAGATGGTGCTGATGAGGCAATCAACATGGGCCCAGACCTGAATGGGGATGGGGTTAAAAGGTCGGGGAGAGGGTCAGGAGGAGCTCGACCATGCATCCCGCCGCCTCAAGCACCATCAACACCTGTTGCTTCTTCTGGTAACACAACAAGCAAGATGGCCAACGGTGGCACTAACTCTGGTTCCTCAAAGCTGACTCTGAGAAAGACCCGGCAGCAGGTCGAACGTTTACCACTGGAAAAAGTCAGTAAAGAAGCTTTGCTGGAGTGTGCCGAGTGCCTGAGCCTTGCTCTTCACAACAGTGCAGAGTCGTGCTCCAGCAGCCAAGTCTTGGACGCTGGTCACCAATTACTCGACTACTGTTCAGGCTATGTAGACTGCATCCCTCAAACACGTAACAAGTTTGCCTTCCGTGAGGCTTTGGGGAAGCTGGAGCTCAGCCTCCAGGAACTGCGGGCTTCTTCTACGGGTGGAGGAGGTGGGTTAGGTGGAAGCGGGACGAGTCCCGCTCTGGACAACTTGCACTCATGCATTAAAGAGATCAGCGATGTGGTGCAAAGGTAGTTGATGGAGTCGCATTAAACCCCACAAACCTAATGAGACTTTTTACAGGTTTTTAAGTATTGTTTTATAAAGGATTGGGGACAGAGGGTATTCTCGCAAAAGTACCTCAGTAAAATCACTACAAGTGGTCGCTCCCCCTCGGTCATTGTTTACACTTTAAAAAACCGCCAGTAGGAAACAGAGCTCTAAACTTGTAAATAAGCTTGTTGTCCAAATCAAATCACATACAGTGTCTTTTGCCCAGGTTTGGCCACTCATATTATGATCAAAAGAGCCTATCTTTTTAATTGATCGAGACTAATCAGTACCCATGAATCAGTTGTTTATTTATACAAGGATATTAAAGATTATCGTAGTTGTTTCACAGATTACTTCTACCCACAATGGCTGGAGATGTAAACCATAGAAATAGATTAAGCATGTCTTGGTTGAACTCTGCACACATTGTTCAATATTAGCAGTACTGAGCCCTCGGCACAGAGGATACATCATGCAGTCACTGTCACCTCTGGTTGATTTCGTACACCTATGTATAAACATTTCAGCATTTGATGGAAGGTCGTGGTTCTTTAGCAGTGTAGGCTAATGCTGTTATCCGTATGTCCACAGTTCTTTGAGGGCATAGTGCCCCCCCCCCCCAAAAAAAACCCACATTCAAACCAAGCTAAGTTAACAGGGACAATCATAAGATGCATGATAACAATTGCAGATTATTCTATCTGATAAATATGCATAGCTTGTTTTTTAGAGCATTGCTAAAGAGTTAATGGATAAAGGATAGGTTTATGTCCAGTAGTTACACCAGGCTCTGATGCGTCAAAAATGATACATATCACTATTTTACTGGTATTCCTATAGATATGTGAATATTGATTATAGCCTATGACGTGGAATGTTTTCAGAGGTCACAAGCAGGTTTGGTACCTCGACCCAGCAGTTGAATGTGCTGAATTAGACATAGGTGGGCATTTGTTTATCTAGATGGGGCACGGGCACAAGTTTGGACACTGTGTTTTCCCACTGTAACTGTAGACACTTACTACAGAACACCGACTTTACTGCAATATTGCTAGATTCAAGAGAGACACAACTGCCATTTCTATAGCACATTAATTTGTACTTTTTTTTTTTTTTTTTTACTTCAGAATGTCTTCTAAACTTGAATTTTTAAATTATTTCTTATTAAAAAGCACAGGATTTTTTTTAACATAGTAAATAAGTCATTGTGCATTATGTCCTACACAAAGCGTTATCTTGAAAACCATCTTTATGCAGCTTTGAGTGATTGCCTGATCAGAAGCATATTATTCCTTATTGACCTTTTGCAAGTGACGTTACGACGTCTGCCTGCCATGGTGCCGCTTGGTCCTGGATGGCAAAAGGGACGTTACTTTTTAGATCCCAGTACCAAAACACAACGGGCACTGAAGCACTTTTTACAAGAAAACAACTGATAATGTGATGTCGTCTTAAACTACACTGTGTTTTCTCTGCTTTTAAGTACTTCTGAAATGCCTCTGAAACCGCTAAATATCTTCTAACACAAGGCTCAAACTAAATCCCTCTCTAACCCTTGATCAAGGACACTACTTGTACATTCTACTGTATGTAGTGCACCTTTTTTGCTATATTTGGTATTCGACTTCAGAACAGTTAGAGTAGTTAGAATGCCAGTATTGGTTAACTGTACATCTGCACATCTTATGAAGTGTAAAGCACAGCATTTTCCATCCCGGCGGAATCACATATTCGTATTTGCATTATGATGATAAATCAAACTAAGCTCCAAATTAATATCCTTATTACCTTCTTCTTACATTTTCATATGCTTGTTTCCCTTTTGAATAAGTTACAAAGCCTACCACAGCATACTGCATATGAAAATAATCAGCAGGACAGAAGCTATCAGTTGCTAGGTTAATCATTTATCTGTGTTGCAAAGCATCAGGTAATCAGGTGCCCATCTGATAAACTTTTATTTTTGGCTCTGAAATACACCTGGAACGAAAAAGCGTAGTATTTTTAATGCTTAATTGTCGGTTAACAGTGTTTCCGCCATCAATGGTTGTGATTGACGTTGTGGTAGTCACGTGTCTGCAAAAGGTCAATAGAAAATATCGAAGGGTCTCCATCTGAGCATCTATAACATGAATGTATCCATCTTGGCAAATGTGTTGCATGATTTCCTACGGCTTGACCAGATTCCAAAACATTAAAAATAGGGTGCAATTTCCTTTTCTTTTATTTAAAGCAATGATGTACTTTTTTTTTTTTTTTAAACACTGGATGCCATTTTAAAGCGTAGAGGTTGATGGCCTTAAATCATCTATGCGATGTAGTATGGAATTTTTTCGTATCATTCATCTCGGATTCATTTTGATTCCTTTCAACCAGAACAGAACGTGCACTTCCGTGCGTACGTTTATAGAGCAGTTTTGACGCTTGGTGGTTTTCTCTACCATAAGCCGTTTCCACAGTTTACACTGTGCCTTTTTTCATGGGAGATTCCATAGTCCTGATAGAAACACAAAAATTTTATTTGAAGGATGCCAATGAGAAGCAGTTATTCTTTTCAATAAAGGTAAAATAATGCATAGGTTTCTACAGGATGTCTTACTTCAACAGAAAGATGTGCAATGCTTTTGTCAGGACCGTTAAAATTTTGCTGGTGAGATCAAAATGTTTTGTTCTTTATTCTGGATAAAGTGAAAGACTGATGTAGTTAAAAATGAGATGTTCTATAAAGAGATGTTCAGATTTATTCAAACAGCAGACAATGTAGTTATTCGAAATTTCACATGTTTCACAGTTGCATAGCTTTGGGGGAAAAGGTTCTGGAAGAAAGGGTTGAAAGGTTTACCCTAGTGGGAGTGATTTTCAGGGATTTTTTTGTTCGTTTGTGTGTGATGGGAGAATTTAAAATGGCCAAGTGCTTGTGATTCATTGTCACTGTTAAATTGCAGATTCATGTGTCGAATTGATTTAATTTGCCCATGTAATAATGTGCTGTAGTTCATCATTATGCATTTCATTAGGGTTTGCCTTTCTGTAATTTGGCCTTTTGTTTAGTTATACCCGTTTATGTATGTGTCTGTGAAGTGGAGAAGCGGTCAAACAGATTTTCTTGTTCCTGCTCAACTGATTTGCCAGTGCATACAACAAACAGTGCAACAATTAACCATTTTTCACTTCTGTATTTCTATTTTAACACTGTCGTTTAATTTATTTTTTGGTTTTATTTATGTTTTTTTTTTTTTTTTTTTTTTTTTTTTAATATTGAGTCCTGGAAGTAACATGTTCTTTTGTATGATGAGGTTTCAAATTGTTTTTGTTTGTTTTTTATGTAGAACTTTGTTTCTATACCAAAGGCCACCTCTGCAGTCCTTTCAAGTGCAATGACAAATGGAACACTCTTAATTTTAAATATGTGAATTTTAAGAGGGATTTAAAAAGGGCAGAGGTTGACAGAATAACAGTATTTTTCTGTTATGTAAAAAGTATATTTTGTGTGATTCTAATTTAAAGCTCACTTTTAATAGCATATTACTGTGAAGTGCTCCCTCAGTGTTACACTTGATGTAAATAATAATTAAAAAAGGGTTGAAGCTTATGCCTGGTGCACTGTTTGTTTCTTATTAAAGTGTTTCTGAAACAATTTATGTTCCTCGATGTTGAGACACATTTGGTGGTCCGTTGAAAACCGACGCATACTTGAACCCCCTACGTGGTTGAACATTAGTCATCGCCTACTCAGTAAACCTTAGTAAAATCTAGGTACACATGGGGACAAATATACATGGGCAGTATTGAATTGCAGTACATTTTAGCAAAAAGTCAATATGACCTTTTGCATTATTATTTTTATTAATGTTTCCAGGAGAATGTAAAAATAGCTGGTCAGAAAGCGCACCAATTTTCGGACTTTTATACTAAGGGGAATAAAGTATAATAACCGTTTCATTTATGCACCTTGCTTTGTACACTGGTACGCAGTCATGTTGGAACTGGTGGGGTTGTTTTTTAGGTATTGGGCTTGGCCTCTTACTTCCAGTGAAATTAACTCGGCACACCAGAACATATTTGTGGGAACGGTTTAGGAATGGTCCCTTTCTGTTTCAAAATGACTGCAAACACAAAGCAAGGTCCATAAAGACATGGATGAGTGAGTTTGTGGAAGAACTCGACTTGGCCTGACCTCAACCCAATAGAACACCTTTGGGATGAATTAGAGTGGAGACTGTGAGCCAGGCCTTCTCGTCCAACATCAGTGTCTGACCTCACAAATGCGCTTCTTGAAGAGTGGTCCAAAATTCCCATAAACTCCCACACTCCTAAACCTTGTGGAGAGCCTTCCCAAAAGAGTTGAAGCTGTTATCACTGCAAAGGGTGGGCCAACATCATATTAAACCATATGAATTAAGAATTGGATGTTACTGTTACAGGGTCGTGGTGTGCCTGAAGTCTGTCCCAGGAGACATTGGGCATAAAGAGGGGAACACCTTGGACAGGGGTGCCAATCCATTGCAAGGCACACACACACTATAGGTAATTCGGTAACACCAATTAGCATAATCTGCATGTCTTTTGGTTGTGAGAGGAAACCCACGAAGAATAGAGAGAACTTGTAAACTCCACATACACACACCTGAGGCGAGAATTGAACCCTCAACCCTGGAGGTGCAAGGCCACAGTGCCAGCATGGGAAAAATTCTGTCGCCATAACGAGCACTTTCTTCTTCATTGATGCAAGAATCTGTCTGGACATAATTAGGGCCCAAGCACTATAAAGTACGCAGGACCCTCTTGTTTTCCTAAGGATTATTTTTTTCCTCACCCTTTTGGACTTTTCGGGGGTCTTAACATGCTCAAAAACTGAATCTGCTTCCATCAGGATGCCTGAGAGTCGCGTGGCCCCCACATGAGATTTTGCTGGATAGCTCATACACACTTTCACGTAGGCACACGAAACTCGGTAAACATTTAGAGCTCACTGAGCCGAACAACTTTCATGCTGCATGTCCTGGGCTCAAATCAACAGGCGGCCGGTTATTTGGGGTCGTTCACAAAAAAATGTACCTGATGGATTTTGATATACACTTCCTAGGGAAATTATACAATTGCTACCAAACTGGGCCGATGTGATCTTTAGACACTGAGGATGCAAAATTGCAGAGGGATTTTGATATCTCAAACGGGTCAGCTGTGATAATGTCTTAAATGTACGCCAAAAAATGATTAATAACTTTGTGTGGCATTATATTGAGTGACATTATATTCAGTGACACTTTCTGTGACATCCGTTCAGTGACATCACATTCAGGAACATCATAATGTGAAGCTTTTCTTCCAGCACCTGCATTATTAGTCCTGTATAGTGTGTTATGTGTGCAGGTTGTGCGGTGCAACTGAGTGACGATGGCTTTTTCGAGATCTTAACCTCACAGACTCACACACCATACACACAAACAAGCACATTTACTCTCTCCCTCACTCTCACACACAAACACATTCACACATCACACACCTCTCACAACGCGCACACACACACACATTAGCCCTGTATAGTGTGTGATGTGTGCAGGATGTGTGGTGCGGTTAACCATGTGGCGATGGCTTTTTCGAGGTCTTAACACACTCAAATAACACACGTTGTGCAGTGCGCACGGGGTGGCGATGGCACAGGGTACTTGGGCCCGTCATCGTTGCTTGCAACTATATTTAATAATCGTGTTCCCTTGAACTTTCCACCTGTATGTTATCGAACCGGTTTTGCTGTCAATTCAACTGTTTTTTTAATGTAATTCCTGAGAATTTCTTGAAAAGACAGAAAAAAAATCCTTTACCTACACCAGTGTTGATGTCTTTTCATGAGACATTGTGCAGTTTGCCTACATACACTTGATGTCTACTCTAATCAGAGCACCTGTACAACTGCACCTACTGTACATGGGATGGATATCCAATTTGCCAATCATGTGGCAGCAGCAAAATGCATAAAATCATCAAGAGATTTCATGATTCTCAAGAATCATTATGTAAGGAAAAGTGATCTCTATGACTTTTAACTATGGTACAATTGTTGGTACCAGATGAACTGCTTTGAAAATTTCAGAAACTATTGATGCCTTGAGAGATTATACCGAATGATTGGAAAAACTAACAACATCTTGTTTGTGGAGGGTCTGCATGCTGAAACACCTTGTTCCTGAGAGAGATCAGAAGAAAATCACCAAACTAGTTTGAGATTTTAGTCTTTAATACCCTATACTATGTATATATACATTTATAGTGACATTAATATCTTGGTGGTGAACCAAGAATCTGAGCCAAAAGTACTGTATAGAGTCACACAAAGCAAAAGTGTTTTTTTTCTGAATTATTGTGTTGGAAGCGGAAATGGGCAAGCATAAGTATTTGATTGACTTTGACAAGGGCCAAATTGTGATGGCTAGAGAACTGGGTCAGAGCAATTACAAAACGGCAGCTCTTGTGTGATGTCCCTGGACTGCAGTTGTCAGGACCTACCAAAGGTGATCCAAGGAAGGAAAACTGAACCGGCGAGAGGGTCATGGGTGGCCAGGGCTTGCACATTGGGAGTGAAGGTTGGTCTGTGTAGTCCGATCTGGTAGAAGCACTAGTTTAGATCAAATTGATAAATATAGTTGCAAGCGACGATTTTGCACATGAATATAAAGGGGACGTACCTATACCATTATGACATCATTTTTGGACAGGGGAATTTTATGTTAAGACCGCCTCAAAAACATCCTTGTAAGCTGGGGGAAAAAAGCATCACATTATGATGTCACTTTAGAAGAACAAGAGGGCTCTTCGTGCATTATGACATCATAGACACACTATGACAGGGGTGTCCAAATCCAGTCCTGGAGGGCCAGTGTCCAGCACAGTTTGTAATTCACCAACACCTAAACACACCCACTGAACCTAGTAATTAACAGATTAGTTAAATCAGCTGTGTTTGAGAAGAAGAAGCACCAAACGGTGTTGGACACTGGCCCTCCAGGACTGGATCTGGACACCCCTGCACTATGAGGTAATTTGGCATCAGCCCTATTACCTCATCCACCCACTATGAGGTAATAAGGATGATGTCATGTACTTTGTGGCCCTAAAAAGGTTATTAATGGTTGTGATAGAAAGGTGTCAGAACACAGAGTGCGTCACTGTTATGGTGGCAAAAAGGGTGGAGCTACTCAATGTTAGGCAGCTGGTCATCATGTTATGGATGATTGGTGTATATCATATCATATTGTATTGTCAAATGCAGAAGCATTAGAAGCAAGAGATTCCCACATATAAGTACATAATATTATAATCCGTATATTAAAAAAAATAAGAATATCTAAATTATTTGTAGAAGAGTATTTTGATTAACAAAACAACCCGTAATAGTTCGACTCGTGTCCTTGTGCGTGAACACTGATTATCTGGCAACCCTGTTGTTTAGTCCTCTCATTGTGACGTCATCGCACAACCCTGGACTTGTTCTTCTAAACCCTGAACAGTAGAGTGTAGCATTGAGCTAACGTTTAGGCGTTGTGATTTTTATTTTCTCCCCCTTTCCTCTCCAGGATCTTATATCGTTACCGAGGCTCTGCGTCCGTGTGGAGAAACAAGAGCGATTAGTAGTCGTGCCCTCTTCCTGGCTTCACGCGCTCTCGGTTCCACGGCGGCGAAGGCGAAGCGTCTCGCGCGGCTCGGAGTTCGGCGCGCGGAATTACAGCACCTTTGAGTGGAGTGTGTGTGTGTGAGTGACTGAGTGAGTGCGAGTCTTACCGCAGAGACGAGACATGAGTTGGGGAACGGATCTTTGGGTAAGAAATTTCAGCTCTTTGGCTCTTTTGTGTCGCGTCGCGTGATTGTTTTAATTGAGGCTCGAGGCGGTGCTGGTCGAGGCTGGCGGATTCTGCTAGGTTTATCAACACCGCCATTAATGGGACGTGATATTACCTGGATTGTTTATTGTTTTCATGTTTGTCTCTTACACACACACACACACACACACACACACCGAAGCACGCGAGCCTGTCTCAGACTGCCCTGTGTATTCCACAATCCGGTTTTCACACCCTGTTTTTTTCCGACTCAAGCAGAGCAGAGACAGATTTTTATCGCTCTTTAACACCTTTTGTTTTTGTCTTAATCATTTTTATCATGTGTGTGGTTGATTATTCCACGTAATACCGACGCGGCCCTGGCTGAGGCAGTCGGTGTTGCTGGGTGTCGTTTGCTGAAACAATGCGGATCCGGTCAGAAGTATTCATCACTCAGATCTCTATCTGCCTCCTGCGGCTCTCTCTCTCTCTGCCTCCACACAGAACAACTGACTCGCTCTGACCGCTTTACTCACAGATTCCCGTCGTCCGGTTTAGACTTCTTTAGTCTTTTCCTTCTGTTTACCTTTCAGGTTTGGTGTAAGTGTTTAAACACGCCTTATACCCACATAAGGCCTGGGTTGTGTCATAGTTTTAGCTTTCAGGTGTGTGCATCTGTTCCCCCTCTCCTCCTTCTAGTAACTGAAACAGTCTGGCTGGATCAAAATTTTTTGTTTGTCTTGTCCTCAGCTTAGAAGTAAGGACAATGAAGTCTGAGGAAGAGGTCCCAGCTCAAGAAAGGGGTGTTGGCTGCAGGGTCCTAAAACATGACTCCCTAATCCCGAGACAAGGGTCTGAGCAAAGCATAGGACAGAGGACGGGATGAGGATCCAGGGGTTGGGATAAATAAAGGATATGATGCGGAATGGGCTGGACAAGGGACAAGGCGAAGGACAGGACATGAGACGAGGGAGAGAGTAAAGGATAGGATAGGACAGGGGGCAGGGAAATGATCGTGACAAGGAACAGAATAAGGATCAGGGTATGGGACCAGCAGGGGTCAGGGCAAAGTAAATGATTCAGCAGGGGCCAGGGTGAAGGACAGGACAGGACATGGGACAGGTAAAAGGACGTGACAAGGGACCGGATAAGATTGAGAGAATGGGACAGGGGTCATGTCAAAGTAAATGATGGGGCAAATGACAGAGCAGGACAAGGGACTGAGCAGGACAAATGACAGGGCAAAGGACAATGACCGGGGTAGGACAAGGGGCTGAGCAAAAACAAGAAAAGGCAGTAGACAGAATAAGGGACAGGGCAAAGGACAGGATGCATATACCAGCGTGCCACACACACACACACAAAAAAATAATAAAATAATACAACACATCTCCTAAAGCTCTCCAGTACATCCAGTTTATGATGGTATGCAATGCAATTTTATGTCTTGATTTTGAGTAAAAAATGCGTGAATTATTGCCAAAAATGGCTGACTATTTCCCACGTTACTTGTCCGGTGTAAAGCTTTTAAAGGGTTCAGGCTGATTTTACTGTCATCACCAGAAGTCGCTTATCACAAGAGAAGACTTTTTAGCTGATTAATGATGTAGGCAGTTGCTAGTAATTTTCTTTTATTACAGTTGTGTTGTTTTATGATCAGACCTGAAGCCCCAAACATCTTAAGAACGAGAGCGATTCTGTGGAGAATCCACCAAGTTCCTGGAGACTTCCTTGTCGGCTTGTACAGCGAGTGAAAATTCTCTGAAATCCTCAAACCACCCTGTCTGGCATGAACAAGCCTGTGATGGTTAAAGTCACTGAGCTCATTTTTCATTCTGATGTTTGATGTCAACGCCACCAGATGTTCTTGGTTGGGTTAAAGGTTCAAGATTTCAGAAAAAAAAGTAAGAAGGAACCTTTTCTAGAAAAGGAAATGCTTTGTTGGAGTTTTAGCTATTTACCCAGAAGCATAAACTGAAGGCAATACATGAAGCCTCAATATTGATTCTATATTTAAATCATTCATCAAGCTTGCCCAAGTTGTTGCTCACACAGCCCTGGGTCATAGTCTTTTATTGTGCTGCAAGAACTCCTCACCCTCCTTTTCATTAAACGCTTCTATCCTGTCAGGGATGGAGAAAATTGCAAAATAGCATAGCGTGGAGATATGGGCAACCTTTTGCCTCGTCGCCTGCATGTCAGAGATTGGCCAGAGTGAAACTGGTTCACCTCTAAGCTTTTGTTTGTTTGTTTATCCTGGTTTTGTGGACGATGTGGGTGAAAGCACTCGGCCCTTGAAACAGCCTGTGCCTGATAGTCTTTTGTGTAATCCTCATAAACCACGGGAAAACCGAATCTGGAGTTGCTGACTTCATGACATTATCCAGGATCAGGACATTTTGTTCTCTAGTTTCTCTGTAATCCAGTAGATTTAGTAGCCAGTTGTGCGAGTACTGCATTACATACCTAGACAAGCGATATGCTGGGGGGGAAAGTATAGTGCAAGCTTAAGTTTCACTTCCAAATCCATACGTCTCTGTCTTGCTCCTGCTAATCATTACACTGGTTTGGCTCATTTAGGAGCCATGATGCAGTCAGTTCTTGGTCATGTTTATTGTTGAATGAAAATTGAACTCGTGAGGAATGGCAGTTGTATGCAGTCACAACAATGTTATTAACTATATTTGTTTCTACATAACTACGCCTTGCACTTCCAGGGTTCGATTCCCGGCCAGGCCCGATTCCCGTCTCTGTGTGCATGGAGTTTGCATTCCCTGTGCTTGGAGGGTTTCCCCTGGGTACTCCGGTCTCCTCCCACAGTCCAAAGACATGTAGATTAGGCTAATTGGCATTTCCAAATTGTCCATAGTGTGTGAATGAATGTGTGAGTGTGTGTATGTGTGTGTGCCCTGCGATGGATTGGCACCCTGTCCAGAGTGTACCCCGCTGCCTGCCACAAGTCTTCTGGGATAGGCTCCAGACCCCACGTGACCCTGAATACAGGCTAAAGCGGTATGGGAGATGAGTGAGTGAGAGTGAGCGTTTTAAAATATACCAGGCAAGTGCAAACGTGTAATAACCGTGTATGTGGAATTAAAGCCCATTTTGTCACGGACTCGAGTGATGTAGATGAGGTCGAGGAACTGTTGAGGCCAGGATGGCGTTTGAACTTCTGTGGTTTTTCAAGGGGGGCCTCCTCTGGCACGGTTTGTGGGACTGACTCAATATTAAGCCTACTAATGTTACGGCTGATCAGTGTGTATATCAGGTTTAGACTGTTCCCATTGTGGATTTAAATCAAAAGTGGATTTAAAGCACTAAACACGTATAGTACGAAGACGATGTTCACAACACAAGCCACATTGTTCAATTAGATTTTTTGAATAATTTTTGTCCAGATGGGATTTGCATATCATGACGGTTCACATTCATAATTACACTGAAACGTGATTGCGTATTTACACATCAAGACATGTTTGCTCATATTATCCTGGTTAAAACACTTTAAAAAAAATTATGCTAATGGTATTTTTGCTCTGGATGATGGCAAGCAGTTAGTCGGCTGAATCTGTTGAGGTATGTTCACATTTTTCTTTGAGTATTGATACAGAAATTCATGTAAGTTTGTAGAAGCATGTGATGTGTAAAATAGTTTCTTAAGTTAAAGCAAATGTAGTGTCTGTAACCATGCCAAATTAATGTCGCGATATCTAATGATTTAGCATTTTACAATAATACACTTTTTCAGGTTTATTTCATGTGAAATCTAAATCGGCCAAGTTTAATCTGAAATGAAAGATCATTTGATTGATTTAAATAATAATAAAAAAAGGTTACAGACACTACACCTTGGCGGGAGACTTTTTAAACAGCTGAGTGCCAACCAAACGCAGCACACGCGCACACAGGTACACAAGCAATCACACTCTACAGGCAATTTGAAAAAAATAATCAGCCTGCAGCGCATGTCTTTGGTCTGTGTGGGGAAACCGGAATACCCAGAGGAAACCCACCAAGCACAGGAAGAACATGCAAACTCTGTGCACACAAAAGCCATATTTGAACCACTAACCCAGCAGGTGTAAGCTACCAAGCTGCCTGTATTTAGTGCATTTCACATATGTAGTACAGAGTCTAAGGACAGTTTGTGATGAGTTTTAGCTTCATATTAGTGACTTTGTACTTCTTATTCTGTTTCAAATAATAAATACCTCTGTCTAAACTTGAGAATTTACCTCTTTACAAATGACTTAACATCCTTTTAAATGTTCTTACGTGCCATAGAAGACAGAACAATGTGGAGAGTGAAATGTTTGTCCAGAGCGAGTTTAGGAAACCCATGCAGATTTGTGGAAAAAGTCTATCAGATGACATTGTGGCTTTTTTTTTTTTTTTTTGCCCTGTGGGGGAGTTACAGAGACACATTCGTCGTCGTTATTAATGATCAGAAACTGTGTGCACAGATGGGTTTAATGCCTAGCTCAGAGAGTGTGTAATCCTGCAGGCGCTGAGTTCAGGAGTCAGAGTGTCTGTGTTCTCCCAGGGGTCTCCTGGAGCCGTGAAGTGGAAACGCGCCTAAGCTCTGTCAAATCGTACAGAACAAAGAAGTGATGAAAAAACACAATCGGTCGAGCAGTTACGGTCAGGAAAAGGACATCGTTATTCTAGACAATCGCGAAGGAGTTACGCGAACAGCAAGGACGCCGTTGTGCATAACTCTTGGATGATCTTCGATCACGTGTTATTGTTTACTGCCTTGAAACTTGTGTCGTTTCCAAGAAGCAGGTCTCTGATGTAATAATCCGTACTTCACCATAAACCTGTACAAGGAGTGAAATAAGGTCAAACAGTTGAGGCCTTGTGTGAGTGGTGCTGGTGTAGCGAGGCAGGCCTGATTAGTCTCAATGGTTTCCTCTGGCTTAGGCCTGACCGGTTACACCTGTTTGAAGACATGCAGTGCGAGAACAGATTTCAGTGAATGAGATGATAAACAATTTATAGTGTACTCAGGCAGTAAGTTTTGTTTTAGCATAGCAAGAGCATGACTTCACAATAACAGCAACTGCATATGTATTTTTCTATGAGCAAGCGTAGTACCACTTCCTGTTATCAGTGCATTCTATTGGTGTTATTGCCATAGAATATCTTTAAATGATTTTGTCTGACATAGATTGAAAAACGCTGTATGCTTGGTCTCAGTGAATCCAGTGCCAATCCCATGACCACTGGATGATGATGGTAGTTATGGGAAGTGTGGATCATTTTAGTGACTCGGTTCTTTGAATCTCGTTCATCGGAATGAACGAATCTTTAGTTCACTTCGTTCTTTTGATCAGAAATAAAATAAAATGTTATATTTTCCATAAACAGAACCACAACACGTCAAATGTTGGCTATAGTTCCAGTAATGAAAATATTACAATGCAGCTAAGGACATATTATGATAAACAGAATGAGCAAAACGGTGCCTGAACCGTTACTTTGCAAAAGCCACAAAATGATGGTGGATGACTCGAGAATAAATTTTTACTGAACAAAAAATTCAATGCTTAAAGTTGAACAATATATTAAAAGTTTAAGTACTAGCTGGAAAGCCATAATTATAAACAGAATCCATGTTACATTCGTATTTTAATAATCGTTTGACCATTTGTTAGCATGAATGCAAGATTTGCATTTTGTAATTGACATTACATTAGCCTACTACTAACCTGCGGAAAGGCTGCTGTCGTAAGTGTAACATTAGTTGCTGCGTTCACGCGCATCTCGGATGGTCTCATTTCCTGATGATTTGTAATTTACAAAAATAAAATGGACAGTAACATTACTGCAACAATGCTTTGGATTTGCATTATCAAAAGCTTTCCGAAGTCCTCCAGATTTTTCTAGTTAAGGAAATAATAAATTTTTCTGATCATTTCTGACACCCCATGAACGCAGTATTTCAGGCATTTAAGTGGCACCGAAATTTGCGTTCTGTTTCAGTCCAGTACATACCAGTTACACACGTGGACAAAATTGTTGGTACTCTTCGGTCAATGAAAGAAAAACTCACAATGGGCCCAGAAATGATTTTAATCTGGCAAAAGTAATAATTTAAAAAAATTCTATGAATGTTAACCAATGAAAGTCAGACATTGCTTTTCAACCATGCTTCAACAGAATTATTTTAAAAAATAAACTAATTGAACAGGCCTGGACAAAAATGATGGTACCCCTAGAAAATACTGAAAATAATGTGAGCAAAGGGACATGTTAATTCAAGGTGTGTCCACTAATTAGCATCACGGGTGTCTACAATCTTGTAATCAGTCAGTAGGCCTATATATAGGGCTCCAGGTAGTCACTGTGTTGTTTGGTGACATGGTATGTACCACACTCAACATGGACCAGAGGAAGCGAAAGAAAGGGTTGTCTCAGGAGATTCGAAAGAAAATTATAGACAAGCATGTTAAAGGTAAAGGCTATAAGACCATTTCCAAGCAGCTAGATGTTCCTGTGACTACAGTTGCACATATTATTCAGAAATTTAAGATCCATGGGACTGTAGCCAACCTCCCTGGACGTGGACGCACGAGGGAAAATTCATGACAAATCAAAGAGACGGATAATCCCAATGGTAACAAAAGAGCCCAGAAAGACTTCTAAAGAGATCCAAGGTCAAATTCAGGCTCAACGAACATCAGTGTCAGATCTCACTATCCGTCGTTGTTTGAGCCAAAGTGGACTACATGGGAGACGACCAAGGAGGACACCATTGTTGAAAACAAATCAGAAAAAAGCCAGACTGGAATATGACAAACTACATGTTGACTTCTGGGAGAATGTCCTATGGACAGATGAGACAAAAATGGAACTTTTTGCCAAGGCACATCAGCTCTATGTTTACAGACGGAAAAATGAAGCATATGAAGAAAAGAACCTACTGTGTTCCCTACTGTGAAACATGGAGGAGGCTCTGTTATGTTCTGGGGCTGCTTTGCTGCATCTGGCACAGGGTGTCTTGAATCTGTGCAGGGTACAATGAAATCTCAAGACTATCAAGGGATTCTAGAGAGAAATGTGCTGGCCAGTGTCAGAAAGCTGGGTCTCAGTCGCAGGTCATGGGTCTCGCAACAGGACAATGACCCAAAACACACAGCTAAAACACCCAAGAATGGCTAAGAGGAAAACATTGGACTATTCTAAAGTGGCCTTCTATGAGCCCTGACCTCAATCCTATTGAGCATCTTTGGAAGGAGCTGAAACATGCTGTCTGGAAAAGGCACCCTTCAAACCGGAAACAACTGGAGCAGCTTGCTCATGAGGAGTGGGCCAAAATACCTGCAGAGAGGTGCAGAAGTCTCATTGACAGTTACAGGAATCGTGTGATTGCAGTGATTGCCTCAAAAGGTTGTGCAACAAACTATTAAGTTCGGGGTACCATCATTTTTGTCCAGGTCTGTTCCATGAGTTTATTTTTTTTTTATAATTCCGTTGAAACATGGTTGAAAAGCAATGTCTGACTTTCATTGGTTAACATTCATAGAATTCTTATTTATTATTACTTTTGTCAGATTAAAGTTATTTCTGTGACCATTGTGAGTTGTTGGTACCCTTCGGTCAATGAAAGAAAAATTTTGTCCACGTGTGTGTATATAGGTACCGGTGCCGTATTGGCACTGGTTTTTGGTACGCAACCCTACTCATGAGAAGAACCGCTCAGTTCTGTTTCCCATGTAATACACTGCAAAGCGTCTATGGGAGTCATGTGACAGAAGAACGAACAGCTCGGACTAAAAGACTCAAAGGTAACTACTCATTTCTGTTTCCTGTACGTAACCTATAGAGGTCTTGCGATGCTTTGCGTATGTGTGCCCACTAGAAGATGAACAAATCACTCTCTGAGACTACTCGTTCTTCTGAGTGGCGTTCAAAAAGAACAAATCGTTCCTAATTGACCCATCACTAGATGATAGACCGCAGGTTTTGGATGGGGTATCGGTCCTTCACAGGGCACCATGCACAAACGCATACATTCATACCTTGGAGGCCAGTCCATTAGCATGTTTTGGGGATTCATGAGGAAACGGGAGAACCCAGAGCAAATCCACATGGGCCACACACACAAGGGTCAAGATTGAACCAGTGACCCACGAGCCACCTGCTGCACCACCGTGCCATCTGCTAGAATGGGCATCCAATCCAGTCACCCTGATCATGTTGTATTATTAGTGTGTACTGCGTTGTGTTCATTCGGGTATTTAAACTTTTACCATAAGCGTAGATAAACTTTGCGCAGCCTTTTAGTTAGCAATCATCTTCAGTTTTCCTTCCTTCCTTCCTGTCTAAGATGGCACATGTACCGAATAAAATGTGTTTTAATAGGCCTGGGCAATATGAAGGTGTTATTGATGGTGAATTAGCGCAGCGTTGTTCTTCCTTTTTTTTATTTCACATTTCTTTAATGCAACATTAATATTGCCAATATGATAGTAAACATGTATTTATCTGGCTTTCTGTCTATAGATGGATAAATGGATAGATCGATATAGAAAGCAATAAACTCAGCCTTTTGTTGGTCGATTTATAAATTGAATCAATTGTTTAGTTTTCAATTCAGAATCGATTCATATTTTTTACCTTATTTAGGCAAGAAAACATAAATTAATGAACTACTTTAAAATATACCGCTATTGATTGCAATTTTTTCAAATACTTGCATTTTGGGAGAGTATCGCTTGTTCTTTTGATTTTATGGCGGTTCAGTGTGGAGCAGAGGATGGCAGGGGAAAGCGATGAGCGATGCATCAACAACATAATTGACACAGCAATTCAATACTTGTTAGATGATACTTTTTTGTCTGCGATTTTCTCCCTAATTTAGTCGTGTCCAATTCCTCCCAGTCACTAGGGGGCTCCCACATTAAGGCTACTACTACCACTCAGTCGGGAGGGCCGAAGACTATCACGTGTTTCCCCCGAACCATGTGACGCCAGCCGACTACATCTTTACGAACTGCTCGCTCACGCATGGTTGGGTGGCGGCGTAACACACTCGGGAGGACAGCGCTATCCGCTCCTTACGCTTGCGTGAGCTCACAGACGCCCCTGATTGGCTGTGATTAATGTGGGGGCACTAAGTGTCTCTCATCACTCCCCTTTGAGGGAGCTCGGCCAATCGGCTCTCTCTAGACCTCTGGCTGTGAGAGGTTACAGCATCACCCGGGAATCGAACTCGTGATCTCCGGATGATAGGGCGAGCGCTTTATCTCTCATTTTTCATATTTCAAAACCTGTGTAAAATTCAGCCTCTGAAAAAAATGCAGACACTAAACTTTACTGTTATTGAATAAAATCAAATTGAATATCACAATCTTCAGAAATCATATCCACTCCACAGTATACCTATGATGCACAGATTTCGTGTTTATATTTATGAGAATGTTTGAAGTGCTGATTGGAATCAATCCGTCTTTGTCTCTGTCTTTTGGAGCGTCCATGTTGGCTTTGTTTAAGTGTCCAGGTTGAACAGAAGACGTAATCTCCAGTGCCTGTATTCTAAGCAGGTGATTTACCAAGTGTGATGTTTGCCAAGTCTAGAAGTACTGCCAAGTTAACACACACACATGCACACAAACGCACACGTGCACACACACAAACTATCCTGGGAAACACAAGTCAGGACCCAGCTTGTTTGAGCCCTAGTTATTCTTTGATAACATACAACAGAATTATGCATGCCTGTATTGCTCGAACCACTTTTCTTTCACCTGTTGTTGCTGACCTGCTTTCATTTCAGTCAATGCAGGTGGTTTCACAAAAGCTTTCTGTTCACTATGCCTTTCCCCATGCAGTAAATAATCCACCCAGCTATTTTATTTCTTCTGGAATTCCACACGGATTTCGCGTTCGGAGCAGCACTACGTCTTCTACCAGGGACGTTAACTGTAGCTTTGGCCTTTTAGATGACTTCTTTTGTTTCGGGTCATGGCTCTCCTCGTCGCCAGCATTGAAGTGTTTATGCCGTTTCAGCCTCCGATACTGAGAGTCTTGTCTCTGTCAAACACAAGCTCTCGCTGTTGTGTCTCGGTCCCACACTGAGGCGCTTCACAAGCAGAGCTTTTGTAGTTCATAATCTTCTGTCTTGGCTGTCTGCATTGCTCGCTGGCACTCTGTAAAAGGCTAGCAGCTGGGCGTGAATGTGCGTCTGAATCGCACAACAAAGATTTATTCAGTTTAGATGTCAAAGTTTACATAGACAGAAATGTGGAGTTGAAAACATGTACTAATTGGATAAATATTAGTGGCGGCTGTGCTGTGGGAGGCCACACGGCTTTACCGCGCCGTAGCCGCTCGCGCTCCCGTCTGTGGAGAGCCGCATCCGAGCCACTCAGACGTACGGTTCCGCCTCGGACCGAAAGCGTTATTACTCCAGACACGGGTTTGAGAAATCTAAACAAATTTATGATTCATGCGAGGAATAAAATGTGATGTGATGCATGCTGGGAAAGGAAAACACTGAACGACGGCGTGGTGTGATACCAAGCAGAGTTACTCTCAACAGCCTGAAGTTTATTCTTTTCATAACAGCGTGTGTTTTATTCTTTTTACATCATGTATAACTTGCCAGGGTTCATTTTTTAATTAATTATTTTATTAAGAACTTAACACAATGCAGTATTAACAGTTAAGACTTGAAAAGAAAACTGTCAGATTTGTAGATCCATGGGTTACTTGTTAGTGTCGCCATAATGACCTTAGAAGAAATGGATTAATATAAATCTTATCATAGAAATATGACTGATTATTCAATATTACTGTGTGGTATAAAATAAAATTTCATGCCCACCCCTTGCACATTTCAGGAATTTGGCTGCGAGTTATTGCCACATACCTTATACAGTCCTGACCTCACTCCAAGTGGTTTTCACATATTTGGGCCATTACAGGAGTTCCCAGGAGGCCAGTGTGTCAATACTGAGAAAGCTTTTTACCTTGATGGTTTCCAAGCACTAGTGAAACATTGGGATAAGTACGTTAGTGTAGCAGGGAGTTATATAGAGAAATAACGGTAGCTTTAACTCTCAAACTGTATTGTTATTCTATAAGTCACGGCTTGACTTGAACACCCTTTATTTATTCTAATAACATTTTTTTAATTACTATAATTTATTAATGAATGACATTGTAATTATATTTACACAGTTATTTTAGCCTAAGGATAAGTGGATGCCATGGGAAAGCTAAGCATTTAATGAAGCGTCTACAAAACAAGATCGTGCCAGTTATCGCGTGACTTATAAAGGGTCACTCCCAGTCCAGTCTCGTAATTGAACCGTCCTAATGCAAAACTAATCACGAGAAAACTCCCAAGAAAGTCCTCTGTCCTGAAGAATTGCCTGAAAGTCTTCTCAAAGTTCTTCTCAATAAACTTCTTCTCAATAAACAATTTTACTCTGCTGGGAATATAACAGAAAAAATATTATTCATATCATTAAATATTTACTGTTAACTATATTTTATAATTGTTAATTTGTTTTATTTATAATTTTCCTTGTATAACCCCCTGCAACACTAATGCACTTATTCCAGTGTTTCACTAGTGCTTGGATACCATCAATGTAGAAAGTTCACTCAGTATGGCATGACCATGTTCGGACCGCCTGCTGGCCTCCCGGGAACTCCTTTAATGGCCCAAACATGTGGAAATCGCTTAGCGCGAGGTCAGGACCGTACGGGGGATGTGGCGGTAACTTCAAGCCGAGTTCCTGTAATGTGCAAGTGGTGTTCGTGGGAACTGAAGCACCGTTTTAGCAAGTTATCCGATGATTTGAAAGATCAGACATTCCACTCAGTGAATGTTTTTATGGGAATGACTGCAGCGTCATTCATGAACGTACAGCCTTCTTTAAACCGTTTTCACGGTTCAAACATTTTACTCAGAGTCTCATCACCTGTCCAGGTTTGTCTTCAAGCCCTCTTGTGTTTAACTACGGGGTGGTAACTCCAGTAACTCCATTTTGTGTCAGGCTGCATCACACCATCCGCCCTTGATTATCTTCTTATAATGGAACATCGAGAGCGAACAATACCAAGATGAGGAGGAGGTCAGTAAGCGGACGACCGATAAAAGTTTCATTTTTGTTACTTGTATATAGTTTGGTTTCAGTAACTCGGTCCTTGATGTACTTCACAGATCATCCTTTACTGTAGGGTCTGCTGGTGGAATAAAATGTGGCAAAAAGATACCATCCAGCAACTAAAATCTTCAGCCACAAGGACAGATTTTTTTTCCCTCTCTTTATGGGAATTCATACTAAACTTGTGTAGGCGGACTGCGTGTTGTGTAACTCGCAAGCAGGGAAAAAAAAACAGCCGATGCTATCACAGGACTGACTCTGATACCTTCCAGGATGTCTTGCAGCCAGAGAATCTTTTTTTTCTTCTTTATTATTATCTCTTTAATAATTCATCAGCTTAAGACCTAAGCATTCGGTTTTGCCTGGTCCCTCTCTGAGGAATAGGGAAATGAATTCAGGCTGCGCTCAGGCGCTCGGGCTCTTTGGGAATTGGCTGGAGATGTGTGTAGAGGGGTAACGGAGTTCATTGTTCTCAGACTCCCCCGTTCACATTTACAGGGCCCCTCAACAGCCCTGACGGATCACTCAGCCCTGTTTACAGAGAGAGAGAAAGAAAACACGGAGAGCCGGACTGCACGCTTTTTTTTTTTCCCCCCCTGCTTCACCTTTGTCCAGATGACATGCATAGCTTTGTTTACAGCCAGTGGAAATATTGCCAGAAGCATTCGGTGATTATTTCCTCCAAATGCACAGAATGCTTCGAGGAATGCTCATTTATCCGTCTCATTCAGTGTTTCAGAGGCAGTTTTATGTTTTTTTTTGTTTGTTTGTTTTTTTGTCTTGGTCTGGTAACCTACAAGCATGAGAAAGTTCGAGGGTCTCTTTGTGACCTGCATATTAAAGTTTGAGATGAGGTTGTGTATAAGATGTAGTGGCCTGTTGGTTTCCAGGCCTTCTCTCTACAATGCATATTGTTTCTTTTATGCTGCTTTTTTTTTTGGCTTAAATGCTTGTTTCTTTCTTTGAGGTTGTCTAGGCTCTGTGCTTTGTATGGCTGGTATATTTTATAGCCTGGCCTTAAAGTGTTACCTGGCTGCATGTGGAAGCGTCCCGCTGGTTTGGGACTGTTCGTTTAAAAATGAGCACGCAAGCAATCTGTGTTCTGTTTATTTTAATTCAAAATCACAGTAAAGGCATTTTTTTCAGTTAGAAGCAGCACGGTGCACGCTTCACACCACAAATGCACAACACTTTTATTTATTTATTACTTATTTATTTTAAACATTAGGAACAGGAGGAGTGAAGCCCTAACTGCTGGTTGTTGGGTTGACTGAGGAAATCCACATATGTAAACTATATGGCAGAAAGCTTTGTGGACACACAACCATTGCGATCACATGTGCTTCGTAGGCACATCGTTCCAGAGTTTGTCCCAAAATTGCTGCTATTACAGCGTCCAGTATTCTGGGAAGAATTTCTTTATGCTGGATTCTTGATCGCAGCCTTGGGGATTTGCGGTCATTCAGCCACAAGTGTGTCTCATGTTGGTAATGGCTGTGAGGTCCTGGTGCAGTCCGCATTCCAGTCCATTCCAAAGGTGTTCATTTGGGTTGAGCTCAGGGCTCTGTGCAGGACACTCAAGTTCTTCCACTTGGAGACATTGGCAAATTATGTCTTCATGGCCCTCCAGTATTTTTTTCTTGGAACAGGTTTGCATTCCGTACTTCCAGTGGTGGTAGATTGTTATGCAACAGACACCGGGACAGTTGAGGCTCTGGGTTGCTGAATGGAAGGTCGGTGGTTCAAGCCCCTCCACTACTGGTTTGCCACCGTTGGGCTCTTGTGCAAGGCCTTCAACATTAACATTATGCCCATACAAAATACCCAGCCACTGGACACACAGATTCTCAGAGCCAGTCCCAAGCCTGAAGAAATGGGCGTGTTGCTGCAAGAGTGGCATCTGACCCAAAATCTGTTCCAGTAACAGGAGAAAAAAAAAGACGCTGGCGTGCTTTTAGCTTGGTGGATACAGCTCACCAGTGTCCGCATACTTTTGGCCATCATGTATCTGTTTGCACTGCTAAATTAATGAAATGTGTTAATCTGTTTGTTAAAACCCAAACATTTTTACTCGCACACTCTTGCACCACCACCCATTCTACCGGATTCGAAAGCTTGCACTGTTCCTATAAAGGATACTGCGTAAAATATAACCCATGTGTCTTTTAAAAAAATTTTTTTTATTGATTATAAACCTGAGGGATTTAGCGTTTTGTTGCTCGTCCTGCGCCACGTGCGCACCACATCTGAGTTTCAGGATGTAATGGGAGAGGTTTCTTTCTAGCCCCCGGTCCCTTTTAAACAGAGGTTAAATCAGTACAAGAAGGAGGGGGAGGGGGGGGGTCGTCGTCCCGGCCCCCTGCTTTCCCAGCTCTCCAAGCCGACACTAAGAGGCCGACACTAAGAGGCCGTCTAACGGCGCAAACTGCTGTTAATTAAACGGCCATGAGAGAAGAGTTACAGCAGCGGTGTCGTTCTGCTAGAACCTCTCCAGATGTTCCTAAATCAGCAAGATCGTCCAACTCCTTGGCCTCGCTAATGATTTCCAAATGAAGCCCACTCTCAGGGGGGGATGATAGCACACAGCCTGCTGTTCCCTCGCTACCTGAGTGGGGGAAAAAAAAAACACGAGCACATGAGCAATTTTCACGCAGCAATTTTCACATTCAGGCTGCTCTTATGTCACTGCTTGAGGAATATTGGCGCAACTAGTTCTCACATTAGTCACGGAAAAAAAAAGACTTGGAATGTTTGTGTAACGTTGGGTTTTGGTGCATTGTAATGCCATTGCTACGGTAAAAGCGTAAACACCAAGAGCTTAATGAAATCATAATAAAAAATTGTAAAAATAACTTGAAAGCAGGAATGAGCGCAGCACATGGCAGCTACGCCCCAGTGAGTTAATACATAATCTCCTTGAAAGAGCAGAGCTTTAAAAATAATAATAATAATAATAACTTCCCATAAAAAATGTAAGGGAAAAACAAATGATCTTACTCTGCATTAGCTCTTTCTTTACTTTTAAGTATGTTTTCCATCAAGTAGAGCTGATTTCATTCCTACACTGCCGAAAGACATCTTTTCGCAGGTATATATTTCAAATGTGTAAGAGATCACTAGTAATAACTCAGATAGGGGTGGTTAGCCTATAAACTTATTCGTCTTACTTTATAACTTAATACATAGCTTATTTATACAACATGAGAAACATAAGAACATAAAGTCTAAAAAAAAAAAAAAAAAGTGTAATATCGACTTGGAATGGATGTGATGTGATATCAGGTCGTCTCTGATGAGTCCCACCTCTACTATTCATATGTTTTATTCATACGATTTTAAATATGCTTAGTATGTAAAGCAAGTTCGTTTCATGAGCCAGATTTAAAATGAGTGCTTGTTTAGGTGGTGCTGATTTAATTCCACTAATACAGGTGTAAATGACTTTTTGTAATTGAATGCACACATGGGCAGAGCATTGTAATGCAAGAAAAGATAGCGTAGGTTGCGTTATTACAGAACATTCAAACTCATCGACTTCGTCAAAAACAACGATCAGCTGCTGGAAATGAATGAAACTACTCACCGTTTTTTCTCTTTTGAGTATTTAAGCAACGAGTATACCCAAAATATTGTGCATTGCTCTGTAAGCAAGTGTGCAACACCTGGTGACTTTTTCCCTACAGAGATCACGCTTTAAAACCTGATGAGAAGACCCCCTAAACATGCCACCTTCACTCGCATTAATTCACACTACAACCACAAATTCAGTGATAAGCCTCCTCAGTGTGTGCTGTTAAGCAGCGTGTGGCTTTCCGGGCTTTGCATGACAGTGTTGGCGTCTAGTAAAGGGCTATAACGCATGCACACGCTATTGCTTTCAAAATGACAAATGTGGGTCAGTAATGTACTGTCCAACCATCAGCCACAGCGCTAACACCACTGCTAGGTGAATTGAATAACATTGTCACTTATATAATCAGTGCACCCAAGGCTCA
The DNA here is from genome assembly GCA_013621035.1 of Clarias magur. Lineage (NCBI taxonomy): Eukaryota > Metazoa > Chordata > Actinopteri > Siluriformes > Clariidae > Clarias > Clarias magur. The sequence continues at coordinate 453,152 of QNUK01000481.1, read as the reverse complement.
TCTATGTCTATGGGGATAAGCAAAGGCTAACCTATCTGATCTGCTAATGTAGCACTAAATTCTCAAACAAATTTATTAAAAACTAATGCCGGATTAGGCACTGGATAAGGCACCAGAACCCTCACAGCCTGTCATGTATGGGGCTCAGCAGGTAAAGAGTTTCCAAACTTGCCAAGCAAACCATGGAATGCACCTGACAAGCAAGTCTGATCCAACCAGGCCCCATCCCACAACCTCTGCCATTAACTTTCCGGTGCCAGACATAATCCCAGAGGTCTTGTGGAGTCTTGTGCCGAGGGACCAGGGCTGCTCTGGTAGCACAACAGGAATCAACAAAATATTGGGATTCATTTTATTATGGCTGATCGGTGTAAGGTTTTGTATGGTATGTATATACAGTAGACATACATGCTCATGGATACATCACACGCCGAGTGGCTTGGCGACCGAATGGTTGGTGCACTCAGCTATTGTAAGGTTGCAAATTCGAGACCCGGCCCAGGCACCTTGTAACGACCTTAGCCATGCTGTCTACACCAAGTTCGCTCTGTCACAAGGCAGCATAATTTGTTACCAGTACCACAATATATTATCCTGCAGTCATGATATTTGCAGTCTTGTGGTGTAAGCCAGTTTCTGGCTTGAGTTGGGGGTATGGAAACGGAGACCAGTGCCGCAACACACTCGGAGGAAAGCACTATCCGCCCTCTTCCGCATACTTGAGCTCACAGACGCTTACAATCGACCCGGATCTCTCTGATCGACAGGATAAAGAGTGTATTCTATCCTTCTCACCCAGTGAGCACTGCAGTCCAAATCATGCAGGCAGCCCAGAGCAGTGTGGGGTGAGGGAAGTCAGTAGACGATTTGTTCCTTATAAAATGCTTTCAGCAAATAAGAATAAATGTCTTTGACAGGTGATAATGACGGACTCCACAAAAGTCAACAACCAAAGCATACTCATTTTCTTTTTTTAGTCTTGCTTTCTCATCTGGAAAAAAGTAGCCCTCGCTGTTTGAGTCACATGGACTTAGCGGGGAAGGTGATGATCAGTGCTGCTTCGCTGGCTACTCCTACTGTGCGGTACCACATCTCTTAAAGAATAGCAATTAAAGCCAAGCATGTGCTTCATTACTTATCTACTTAATGTCCTGGTGCAAACATGTTTATATGGATGATGTGATTGGGTGTTCATTATGACTGGAATAAAATTTACAGTTAACAGATTTTCATGATGGAAAATCAAGTCCTGGATTTGCCGTTTAATTCCTCTGGCTAACACTAAAAATCATGTTATGGTAATATAAAGATTAGGTTGAAGTTCAGTTTTCCAAAGTGGTATCTGTCAGGGGAAATGTTGTTCTTGAGAAATCCGATTGGAGTTCCCTCCTCATGGCCTTGTCTCCAGCGAGCTGCGAAGCAAGCGAGGAAGGAAGCCTGTCCCTGCCTCGGCCCGCGTGCCAGAGCTCTAATTGATCGCGGATGTTTGGAGCCCCTCCATTTCTTTCTCCTCACAGAGCAGATCTGTAAATGCAGCCCATGACTTTAGCCCGGAGTCATCTGTGCGGGATGCTGTGAGCACCGTGGGGCATTCGGTTAGTCACTCAGTATGTTTGACTAATATTTCCATCAGGCATTTTCTGCCCTTGGTGTAATGATTAACATGAAAGCCAAACGCATACCTGCGTTAATCCCTGTTTAAATAGCACGTATTAGTCAGAGGAGTCATTTGGAAATTCCCTGAGGAGAAGCGCGAGAAGGATGAGTCGCACGTGGCTCAGAATTTCAGAATGAGACGCCGGATTCGAAGTGAAGTGACTCGAGAGTAACTCGAGAGACTCTGACTCTGGCTTTAGTTCCTCTTGAAAAGTCAATAGAACCGCTCATGGGTCAGCATCGTCCCAGAAGTTATCATTTAGGTGAAATTCAGAAGGTGCAATGTATGACACAGGATGAAATCTGACATGCTTCTGGAAATGAAATGAGTGTGTGTGAGAGTGCGTGAGTTGGATTTATTCACCCCCCCCCCCCCGCCTTTTTGCTTCACCAGTAACAAATTCATGAGTCCATGCATATAGACCAGTTTCATTATTCCCACTGCTCTGACAGCATGCTCATTGCTCCAGATTTTATCTTGTGGTATTAGACCAAAGTTCTAACAATGAATTGATGTTGATTTTTTAAAAGTTGATTAAAAAAAAAATGCTGTTACAGAATGTTCTGCTCTGAGAGAGGATGATGTGATGGAGCAGCCAGCAGTCAAGTGGGAATTTAGCAAAACATGATATAAACCCCAACACTTTATATCGGCATTTGCACTTGGTCATGTACTTCATATAGAGATTAATAAGACTGTGCATAAAAGTTGTTCAGATCTCCTTCACATGTTCCAACACACACACTATCTGTGCTAAGGCAGCGACTTTCCCGTTTTGAGACTTTTGCTGTGTTACTCCTTGTTCTGATATGGCCCATGTGACAGTACGAAAAACGTGATCAAGGCATAAAATCACCTGACTTTGCTTTATACGTTACATTCTACACTACTGTGCACAGTCACTTAGCACTTAGCACAGCGACTGTGAATGAGCAGCCTGTATTTGATAAACCACAGTGGCGTCGGTTTGGGGGGTTTTCACACCTTCTTTATTTAGTTCAATTGAATGCAACTCTGGTTTGTTTTTTTTACTTGGTGAGGTTTGTTTGGGCATCTCTAAACTTAAAATCCGGCACAGACAAAACAACCACACAGAGACTGGTTTAAGGTCTTGGTCCAGTCCTAAACTCACTAAATTTACTCCTGAAAATTTAATTGATGGTTGAATTGAGCGCATAGTTCCGTCAGAATCAATTAAAACTTTTTTTTTTTTTTGATGAATCCCTTAAAAGCACTAAAGCGTTAGCAGATAATAGAAACCTTTTCCATCTTCCATAAATACACATATTTTAGAAGAGTATGACCGCTGCTTATGAGTTAAATGGTGGTTTGGTGCAATACTGCCCCCTGCTGGGCTGGAGTGTGGAGCAGAAGGTTGTCAGGAAAGACAGGCCCTTCTTTGGTATGAGATGTTACATCTATGCTTTCGTACGTGTGTACAGACTGATGTGTACAGACAGACGATCACCTAACCAGTCGTCCCAGTGACACCCAAGATCCCAATGCAGAGATTTCAGTTAGAGCCAAGATTATGTATAAACCTTAAAATAACTCGGTTATAGAGGAAGCTCCTCGTAGAGCGCTGCATCGCTCGAGCTGCAGGTGGAGAAGCGGAGCACTAAGGCTCTGTGTAAACCCTATAACTCTGGCAGTCAGCCTAAAGCTCATTGTGAAACCGGCCGCACCCGCGTGTGTTTAACATTGTATTTCCACATTAGCGTTCACTCATATTACTGTTAATGTTAATCTTGGTCTAGCGCCATCTTAACATAATGGCCCAGAAATGTAGGAATTGTTTTCTACTCTTGGATCTGCTTGTTTTGTTTGGTGTTCAATTAAATTGTGGCTTTTGTAATGACTGGTGGAATCATTTACAACTGATGTAGTAATCTGACTCCACTATCAGTGACGTGTGATCTGGCGTAGCTTTGCGCCGCTCCTTCACCGTGGTCCTCCGTATTTCCTAGCACGATCTGCTATCTTTACACAGGGAGAGGATTGTCATGCGCCCCACCCCCCGCCCCTCAAGGTTGGTAAATGATTAAACTTTAGTAAATCAGTCTGCGCCTGTGCTGCCCTGTGTCCACCTGACTCCACGCTGCTCAGGATGAGGAACCCACGCTAGTCTCCGTCATGCTCTGGCTCTGCAGCAATCATGACCTCACCAGCTCCAGGACAGATGGTGTAAGGGGTCAGCCTCTCTCTGCTACAGCTAAAGACCGCAAGCACTGCCAACCCAACCGTTTATAGGGCTGAAAAACACAGCCCGAGCATATTCTTGCAATCTTCTTACTTTGCCATGCGGTAATTATAGACGTCGCCATGGCACTCGCATATCCACATGGTCTTTTTTTTCCGTTTATCGTCGGAGCTCAGGCTCGGTGTTGCCCTGTATATCAGATGGAACATTTCATTACTGATCACAGTTTAGGTTGGTAGTCAGCAAATAGATTTAGGAAAGAACAAGACAGGCCGAGTTTATTTTCAGCGAAGGTTCTCTCACGTGGCACATCATCCGCCTGCAGTGAGTGCTTCATCCTGTCAGAGTCGCAGGGTGTCTAGATTATATCCCGGATAGAAATGCCCCTCGAATGTACATTTAACATGGAAGAAAACTCACAAACACTGGGAGAGATGATGACTCCATACCCTGCGTGCTGAGACCCTCGTGTATCGTAGTAACGGTACTTAACAGCATTCGTAGCGTTTGTAGGAATACTTAAAAGGTTTAAGTTAAAAATAAGCTGATCATCTTTAATGGAATCAGTGATATTATTATTTCAGGTTGAAGCCCACATACATACATGAGAACAGAAAAATAAAATTTTGTAAGGTTGAGTATCTTGTGCCTTAAGTTGTCCTTACTTCGTCGTCAGCCAAATACAATCTGTTTAAAGTAGGTTATTAAATCCGGCATATGACCGTTCATGACATAATTTTTACTCAACATTTTGATTTGATATTTTGGGTATTTCACACACCCTCACCTCGGACTGATGCGGATATGTTTGCTGTAACGACCCACGTTTTATCTCATAGTGGCGTTAATTCGCAAACTGCTTTTAAACCTGCATTAATTCACAACCTGGTTTTAAACTTCCCAGAGGAAGAATAAACATTCAATGATCTGTCCATACAGCTCTGAAGATTCAGTTTTCAAAAGTTACTGTCTAAAGTAGACAGACACACAGACAGACACACAGACAGACACACAGACAGACACACAGACAGACACACAGACAGACACACAGACAGACACACAGACAGACACACAGACAGACACACAGACAGACACACAGACAGACACACAGACAGACACACAGACACAAAACAGAGACTGTTTTTAGGTCCTGCAATGTATGAAGTATAAAGATATCATTAAAAGTGCAGGTTCTAACCAATGTACAGACAATCTTTCTTTTTATATATCGATTATTTTGCCTGTATGGATATCAGCTGTGCAGAAAACAACCAGCATAAAAATCTGTAACGTCTCAGCTTATGACGATGATGCATGATGACTGTCTTGTAACCCCTGGAAACTGTCAATTGAGCATTTATTTATTTATTTATTTATTTATTTTTAAACAAAAGCACTTTTTTTTTTCTTTTTCTGAATGGAGAAAGATCGTCTTTGTTCTTAGAGTACATATTAGAGGATGTGACGCTCTTATCATCACAAAACTGTCCTTGTTTTATGGCCCTTGTTGTACTCAGTTGAATGGCCTCAGCAGACGCATACGCTTTCCAAACATGCCCTGTGACTATAAACGCATCCGACGCTCTCCGTTTCATCCCTGATTCATGGTTTTCCTCTGCACTCTGCTCGTGCCAGCAGTTTCTCAATTTCGGTGTTGCTTAATTTATCAGCTGTGCTTTCGTTTACAAACTTCTCAATCATGCCTCATGTTTCATTGCACAAATGACCGACTTTGAGATTGCAAGGAACATTTTAAAGGCAGCTGCGTTTGTGCGACGCAGCTGGCTGTTCAGTAGAAGTCTGCAAAGGTAAAGCAAAGGTACGGTCTGACTTGTAGCGTGCAAGTGAGTGATCGAGATGGTACTGGACGGTGATAACGCTCCCTTTCCCCCCCACCACAGCTAAGACCACTGCTTGGAACGAAGCATGAAAGACCACAAGGTAGTGTTTATCCACTCATCATGTCCTCTCGTGGTCCTCAAACCATTTCCTGTTTCGGATCGTCATCATTTTCAGCCTCAGGATTCCGTACACAGGCCAGCTTCTGGAATCTTTTAGGGAGCTGAGTCAGTTTTGTCTTGCAGTGTGAATAAATCACTTAATTTTCAGGCTTGTTTAGGGATCTGGATGGAAAACCAAATTCCTCGCCGTGTCGATTAACTTTTGAGAGGGGGAGAAAAAGGGCAAAAATTTTTTTTACCAGAATTCCACACTGAAATCTTTCTTTATTTTTTTAATTCTTGAATACAGCAGACTGGATGGAAATGTAGTGTATTTTAACCTCAGGCCTAACTTGGTGTCTTTTAACAGTGCTCAGATTACACAGCATCGTAGTTTGAGTCTTCTGTAGCTTTGCAGCAAAGAACTCAACATTATAGTGATGGGAAGTTTGGTTCATTTTAGTGATTCGGTTCTTTGAATCTCAGTCATCAAATTGAACAAATCTTTTTTTGAGTCAGTTAGTTCATGTTCTTTTGATCAGAAATAAAATAAAATGTTAAATTTTCAATAAACAGACCCCCAACACGTCTACATACACAAATTCTGGCTATAGTTCCAGTAATGAAAATATTGCAGTGCAGCTAAGAACATATTATGATAAACAGAATGAGCAGCTCACCATCATATCTTCTGATCCGAGTCGTTTGCTTTTTGTCACGTGACTCCCATAGACGGTATATAGTGCATTACACAGGAAACAGAATTGAGCGATTCTCATGAGTCTTGTGGTCTGAGTTGTTTGTTCTTTTGAATCTATTGCACTGCATAGCGTCTATGGGAGTCATGTGACAAAAGGACGAACGATTCAGACCAAAATACTTAAAGGTAACTACTCGTTTCTGTTTCCTGTACATAACCTATGGAGCTTTTGCCATGCTTTGCGCTTGCGCGCCGAGTAGTAAATTAACAAATCACTCTGCGAGACTACTCGTTCTTCTGAGTCACGATAAAGACTCGTTCAAAAAGAACTAATAGTCCATAAACGACCCATCACTACAACAGAAGAAGAAGCGATACGCTGACAAAATATGAGTGTTTGTAAAATGAGCAGTTTGTATTTCCTACTAAAGTTATGGTATTTTTTATTCTTTTTTTTTAATATGCATAACTTTTTTAAATAATTGAAAAAGCATGAATCCATTCTAAAGTAAAAGAACTGATTCATCTTTAGTTAATAAAATTTACCAACTAAAGATGGATTAAATTGCATAATCGATGAACTCGCACAGCTGTGCTTTAGTCCAGGAGGGAGCAAAGAGGATGTTTTAAGTTTTTACACTGGAAAAACCTAATCATCAAAGGAGTAATTCAGTGTAGCCCAAAAGCCCAAGAAAGGATTTAACTACATAAAAACATGTAGAAACCTTTTATTTCATGTAGAAAGTATTTTGCCGTTCAGTCACAGCAAGGCGAAATGTTAACGTTAATGAGGGTTGAAATCGATTCATTTATGTATCGCAAGTGTGGCAATTCATCTGTTGCCACACCGACTCTAAATTATTTATTTTTTTGTGAATATTTAATTAATAATTTTTTTATTTATTAATTTGTAATTTAGACATGTTTGCATTTAAATGGGGAAATGTTGCTGTTCCTCTATAATCCTGTGTGTGTGTGTATGTGTGTGTATGTGTGTGTATGTGTGTGTATGTGTGTGTATGTGTGTGTATGTGTGTGTGTGTGTGTGTGTGTATGTGTGTGTATGTGTGTGTGTGTGTGTGTGTGTGTGTGTGTATGTGTGTATGTGTGTATGTGTGTGTATGTGTGTGTGTGTGTGTGTGTGTGTGCGTATGTGTGTGTGCGTGTGTGTGTGTGCGTGTGTGCGCGCGTGTGTGCGTGTGTGCGTGTATGCGTGTATGTGTGTGTATGTGTGCGTGTATGTGTGTGTATGTGTGTGTATGTGTGTGCGCGTATATGTGTGTGTATATGCGTGTGCGTGTGGTATTACTATTAGGTGTGTGTGTATATGTGTGTGTGTATGTGCGTGTGGTATTACTATTAGGTGTGTGTATACCTAAGATATTTCAACATTTTCAAAATTGTTATTTACTGAATCACGATTCAAATTGAATCAGCACTCAAAGTCCCTGATGAGTGCCATTCTTAACTGTTGATAAGTAGGGATGCACCGATACCACTTTTTTGGAAAACAAGTACTTGCATTCCAGTACTCGCCGATACCGATACCAAGTACTTGATAAAAACATGATTTTTACCAATTTCGCTGAGCACAATTTGCAGTCCGCCTTTGTTTTTGTCATCTTCATTCACTTTGAAATAATTCCACACGGCTGACATGTCTCGTGTCGCCTCACCTTCTCCCCGCTCTGAGCTGCATCCGGGGTCTGGGGGCTGGCACTCAGCGCTTGTGATTAACCCCTTACACGCCGCTCAAACATAGACATTTCTCAGACCATGTAATGGTATCTGGTATCGGGGGGGACTTTAAACGAGTACGAGTACTTTAGAAAATGTGGTATCAAGGCCGATATCGGTATCGGTGCATCCCTATTGATAAGCATTCTACTGATGCGAGAATGAAGCAGTGCTGTATATGGCTGGAATGACCCGTCACGTCGACCTCACCTCACTGAGTAATTGTCTCAGTGCATGGTGAAGGTTGAGTTTCTTCCCAAAAAAGAGCAGACTTAAGTTTATCCCATGTTTAGGGATTCTTCCCTCCTTTAAGGCTTCACACATTGCATGCAAATCCATTGTATTTACACAATTTACATAATCGATTACGTCAACACCGTTCTATTTCCAGACACGACTGAAAACCTGCCTCCTTCATGTCCTAGTGTTTATATGTCCAGCATTATTGCTCTCGTGATCCTTTTAGAGCAGAAAACACAAAGGGCAACAAAATGCATACGCAAGACTCTATTGTCTGAAGAAACAAAACCTGGTTTTCCTGTTTCTGTGCTGACATTTCAACATGCTGTGCTTTTCAACTCTGAAAATGATGGGATGTTTTATTAAACGTGTACTGTATATTGAGAGAGATATGTAGCTGCTGCTCCTCTCTCGTGTCTTTGCTACATCACATATGGTGGTTCGTCTTATTGATCGTGCTTTAAAATGACATTAACATTAAGAATAAGTGGAAATGAAATCCGAGCACTGCCTGGGGGCAAAGCGTTAACCAAGGGGTTTTAATGCCAGGAACTGATCCCCACTGATCCCCAAATGATTCCCATTTTTTCTGGATGATCCAACAAAATGTTCTAGGTTTTTCTTAATTCTACAGAAACTGAAAAATAATGTATGCATGCTCATCAGCATGACCCTGATAACCCTCATCAGCCTGATTCAGGAACATCTCCACAGGGAGCACGTTAACATTTCGACTTGCCTCAGGCTCCTTCATCGACGATTCCACCAATTCTGACACCGCAACATTTCTCTCCCCGGCCTGTCCTGTGCTCACCAGCTGAGGCTTGTCTGTATGTCTGCTCATCCTAGTTCACCCTCATGTCACGACTGTCGTGTCACTCCGATTAGTGTTCTTCTCCTAAAGCCATCTGTGCAACTGCAGCCAGGACATCATTGCAATGTGGAAACCTGAATTGCATGTACTGTACCATCGTTCCCTCTGACCCTGATACTGAAGATTTGTACGAGACATGCACTGTCGTGACTCACTGTGTCCTTTGTCTTGAGTCATGTATGCAGATCTCAATAAGGCTTTGATGTTCCTACTCCTCGTCTGACTTCACATCCTGTCATTATTCTGCCTGAGGAAGTTTTCAGTTTTTTTCAGGTTTAAATTTTAGCTTAATTCTTCTACAGAAGATTTTAACAGTAGATCAACTTTTTATAACAATGAAAGTCAGGTTGCAAATTTCATACCCGTTTCAGTCATTAGCTGAACATGTTAACACTCAATAAGTTGGTTATTAATGTTAATGATATGCACATTTTTTATTATGTTGTATTTAAATGTTTAATGTCTTGGTAGCATAATCCCCCAAAATGTTAAGTGCACTGATTGAACCACAAGTGCACTTTCTTGGCGTGTACAGGTTAGTAGACATGTGATGTGTAAAGAAATACTATGGCTTATGTTCTAGACGCCAATTAATTAATGGATGATGATTGTTAATAGGGATGGGAATCGCCGGTCATCTCCCAATACCTTATAAGGACACATGGGTACAGTAGATCCCGATTTATTACATTTTCCCAATTTTTAAAAAGTTTTATGAACAATTACATGTACACTGTTTCTTATAACATCAGGTTTCTCACTTAAAAACCAAGGGCAGCATTTAGGCGAGACAAATTAACTTAATGCAAGAGTTTAACATTTAAAAGTGCATATCATATCTCCGTCAGCCGCTATACACAAACTAAATAATTCACTCCTACCACGCGGGCTGAGAATGTGTAAATGGTTCAGTGTACATCCTGTAGGATAAGTCTCCACTCCACTCGACAGTAAGCACACAGGCGTGTGTGACTTCTAACACAGAAACGCAGGACTTCTAATGCACGTCGGTTTTGACGAATTTGTGTTCCTGGTGTTAAGTCTAAGTGGGTTTGAGACTAATTTGTTTGGAGAAAAAAGATCAAGCGGAGGCTTTTAACACACGCTGTGACGGCATAAAGATGTGCCAATGTCGCACTTCGTACAGAATCTTTTATATCTGATGCTGATCAGCTGTTCAACAGTCAATCTGAAAACCAGCCGATTCTGCTCATTGACTGGTTCATCCCTATTATTATAAACATGACAATTACTATTTTTTAAATCAATTGTGGAGTCAGTGATGCAATACGATTATGTTTCCCCATCTGTAATTTAACATTATTAGTTAGGTATGATCTACATCTTAAAGAATTTTACCATGGAACATTGTTGTGTTTTTTTTACTCCTTCGAATTACATATTTTCCATTACTGTACATCTCAGTTATGGAAATTCTGTTGCACATGAAACTGCATCACGCAGCGTTAGGGACATAACACGCACAAAGGAAAGCACTATTCGATCCCTCCAGCTTATCCGAAATCACAGATGCTCACGATTTGCTGATGATGATGATGATTGATGTGGGAGTACGAGCGTGTCATCCCTCCCCCTCTGAGAGTGCAAGGTCAGTTCGCTCTTTTTGCGGCTACAGATGGCCGTAGCATCACCCGGGAGTCAAACTTGTGATCTCCCCGCTCACACTTCCGCTGCACCACTCATTTTTCAAACCCATCTACATGAGTCTAGTGCTTTTGGCTCAAGGGGGACTAGTATAAAATAAAAAGAAATTCATAATCGTATCAGTATCACAGCTATACTAATCGAGATACATTTACCGTGCATTGTCCTGCTTTTAAAGTGCCGCTTCTGAGAGTGGTATTGGTAGAGGAGCCTGGTTTATTTATTGTTGTTCCATCCATGTTGCAGCAGTTCAGCCCGGTTTTGTTTAATGCAATCCTGAATTCAATCCCTGGAAAATGTATGACTAGGCAACGCTATTTATTGATGAGACTGTCTACTACTTATAACCAGTTTTTTTTTCGTTGTCTGATCAATGCCATTATGGTCGCTAATTTCAGCCGCATGACCATACTTCTGATAATAGTTTAGTGCCAAGATATTGGATTTATACTTAATTGCTGAAGTAGCATTTTCAGGTTTTTTTTTTTTTTTTTTTTGTGGTTGTTGCTAAACCGGTGTGCCTATTTATGGCTGACCATTATAGAATTTAACTAGACTGTACTGTGGCAAACAATATCATATTTTTCTAGTCTGGGGAATTACCAAACATGGTGTAATCATGTTCTCCATAATGTTACTGAGCTTTGTAAGTGGAAATTGTGCCAAATAAGATTTAGTGTACAAACCACAGGAATTATCCAACCAGAGCTCAACACAAGCAAACAGCTTTGCAGGGTGACTCGATGAGGGAGAGTCTGGAAAACTAGCAAACTAATAAATTTAAAGGGTCGAACACAATATCTCTCAGCAGAATATGGAAAATTCTCAAGAAGCCAAAAGAACTTTTCTCTGCACTCCAGCAAAAAAAATATAAACGATATAATCTGCATTTCGTTGGACATCCTAGCCACTGAAATCTGATCCTGTGCCTGGCTCTCACTTTTGTCTCAGAGAGTCAGTACAGCAGGGGGTCTATAGCACTCCACAATAGGATCCAGATCATGTGTCTGTAAGCCGAGATCCGAGCACAGGCAGCCTCGGCTAGTCCATGTCACCCAGCAACCATAAACGTCACTCATCAAAGTTGATGCATGTTGTGTTGATCAATCTGAATGTCAGGCATTTGAAGAAAAAAAAGAAATGGAGCTGGAGACGTGCTGAGAATGCCCATCTGCCCCTGGCGTCGAGAGTGTACCACGTGGCAAAATGGTGCCGGGGCAAAAGAGCGAAAACTGCAAGCTCAGAATGTTTTGTTTCATTCATATGTACATGTCTCATGTGACACGTAGGATTGATGGAGAGCATTGGCGATTTAAAATAAATCTAGTCTCGCATCGCGTGAGAATCCCAGAGTCTCAAAAGTGAGAGTGGTTGCGATTATCCTCGGTAAGAAGAGGCTCTTAGCGATTCAAGGCTTCATCGTCGTGGATCGAGAGAATTCAGCCACAGACCATCTCTTCGGGAGGAGCGCTGCCATTTAATGTGACTCACCGTTAAGACGTTCCTCAAACTGTAGTTTAATATATTGTCAGTCTTACATCAAGGTATTTTTAGAGTATGATGTTCAAGAGTCATTTCCACCAACAGCGTCACTCTTGAGGTTGACGTCCTTGAGTGTGGTTGTGTTTTTTATTTAGTTCTTGTCAGGCTGGATGATTAGGCTGATGATGATAAACAGATGCATCATTTTGAGCGGGAAAGTGAAGATTATTCCGAGCTCTGCTGATTTAGTGTGTTAACAAAACTCATATTACTTTATATATATATAACTTTTATATAACTGCAACCTCAACTGTGAACATGTATAAATTTTTAAATGATAGCAATATATAAATTATTTTTTCCCCTCATCTCTAACATCAGATGTAGTCAAACAAATCATTAAATCTCAGAACGAATGCGCTACACTTGTGCTCAAGACTACGCTGGGTTCGTCTCCACTCATTTCACAGCATTTCGAAGCGTGGGCGCAGGCTTGATGAAACCGGACGGGTCCAGATTGTATAAACACCGGCTGCTTTTTGTTCCAGCAGGTATTCGTATGACCGTGGGCGGCGAGTGTGATCTGTTCTATATGATTCTCCGGAATGATTTGTTGTCTTTAACCAGAGATCGCAGGCGTGTGATACTGTAGACCGGCCGCTCCCTGCCTCATTTCTCCTCAGACACACCTGAACCAGAAAAAGTCTTCAGAGAAAGCTCGTTCCTCTTCTACTGAAGTTTCTTTTATACCCCCCCAAGAGAGAAGAGTCACACTTTCGTTCGTGTGAAATGTGTAGGTTCAGCAGCCTCTTGGCTCAACGCAAACCTGAAACTCCGGCATGTGAGCAGGTGCTTTACAGGGTGGAGCAATCGCAAGCCTTACGAGTTAATGTTGACTTGGATGACGCAATGCATTAAGCTCGTGTGTGAGTGTGTGTGTGAGTGTGTGTGTGAGTGTGTGTGTGAGTGTGTGTGTGAGTGTGTGTGTGAGTGTGTGTGTGAGTGTGTGTGAGTGTGTGTGTGAGTGTGTGTGAGTGTGTGTGTGTGTGTGTGTGTGTGATCATAAGTTAAATGATAGTTAAGTCTGTCCAGATGGCTGACAGAGAGCTGTTTTTCCACTTGACTGAATCATCAGTCTGCTGCTAAAGCGATTTCCGTTTCAGACTCCGTAGCTGCGAGGGCCATCACTGACTGCCTCCTCAGCTGAGAATAATGAACCGTCATGGTGCACACACGCGCGCACACACGTATGCACTTGTTGTCTTTACAATACCTGCACACACAAGCACTGAGAATACATGACCTGTCCAGCCACCTCTACAACACGGGTTTTAAAGATCCTTGTTCTGAAGTGCATGTTCTACACTTTTAATTTGTTTACTAGAACTTGAAGCACAGTTCAAATGACAGGTTCAGAGCAGTCACTCGGAAGGGTGCGACTCGTGAACTGGTTCAGGTAGCTGCAGCGAAACAAATGTGTTATCTGTTTACGGATACAAGCTGATATGGAGCTTTTAACACTTGAGTAATGCATAAGAAACATCAAAGTGTTTGCTAAAGGACAAATCTACCCAGTTTTCTTATCGTGGTGTCTCTCTTGTCTTTGTGTCTAACCTGCCCACTCTAGTAGCTCTCAAACAGCAGTACGATTTCTTGAACTTGGTCAGTTGTTGGCCAGACTTCCAAATATCCAAAGAACGAACACTCACGGTGAAAATACCTTGTTGATTCCAGAGGTCAGAGGAGACCGGAGGCCAGGTTGGTTCGAGCTGATGGAAAAGAAACAGTAACTCGCGTAACATCATGTTACAGCCGCAGTATGCTGAACAGAATTTGACCGTAAAACGCGTCAGAAAAACCTTGTGCCAGTTTTTGTCAGCTACAACCAGGATAACTGAGGCTACAGTTAACATGGGTTCACCAAGATTTTTTTTGCCACATTTTGGTCTCCTTAGTACCAGTTGGGCCGTGTTTTAAGGCTTATTATGCACTTTAGTAAACTTGAGCTTGAGCCAATTTGTACTTGAGGGCAAGTTATCTGGTAGAGAAACGAAAATTCCGCTTCCTCTTCTCCTACGGTTGAGGAATTAAAGTAAAGAGAGAAACATGTTGGCCATCCAGTGTTTTTTCTTGCAGCCCACAGAATGACGTGATCTTCTGATTGGGCTAATAAAAGGATGAAGAAGAGAAAAGAGATTCACCTTCTACAGGTTGTGTAACATTTTTGGCACCACTTAGGATTTCTACTCTTCAGAATGTAAGAGGAGACGCGACTCCCCAGAGGAAACCCACTACTCGTTGGGAGAACATGCAAACGCTGCACACTCGGACCATATTTGAACCACCAACCCGAGACTACGCCACTGTGGCACCAAGAAAGAGCCGGTATCCTGAACAGGGCATGCAGACGGTGCTATCCTGAATAGGAAGTTGCAGGCGGAGGGTGTGTCCGAGTCCTGAATGTTATTAAATAGATGTTTAACATGCCTTGAAATAAAAATACAAAACAATCCCTGAGTGCCGTTTTAATTATTTATTCGAATCGATTTGAATTGAAAATGAAATGAACTTGTAAAGAATGTCACAGGACAAACCATTAAGCTGCTGTTAAGGGTTATCGTCTCACACAGTTGGCTGAGCAGTTCGTTGTTCCTGATCGTCTTATTGTTGATGTCTTTTATTCTTGGCTGAGATTGCTGTCCTTTTCATCAGTATGTTGGAAAAACAAATATTAAAAGTGTACATTTCTACTATAATCTAGTCACTGATCCAGTACACGATGTTCTGCTTCATTACTATGGTGATCCGTGCTGCACCGAGAGACTGAATGCGAGGGGAGGGGGGGGGGGAGCCTGTTTTTCGTTATCTTGATGAGGAAATCTGCTGAATCTGTTCTGCCTCAGTGTGTTTCACAGATGCAGTGCCAGGACTGCAACGGAGGAGAGCTCGACCCTGTAGAGCGCACACTTCCTCTCTCTGCATCTCCTCTTTACTTTCCTGTCAACTCCCATCTCTCCTCTTCTCATCTCAGGAAATGGACTTGCTCGTATGAATATATTTCCTGAAGACTTCTGCTTTTTTTTTTTTTTTTTGCGCTGTCTTTTACTTTAGTCCATTCATCCTTTGTATCCCTTCTGTATCATCCCCCTCCCCTTCACGTCCTCCCCCATACTCCTCACAAAGCGCAGACTCGCCCGTCCGTCCTAAGCTGGACGTAGGCCAGGACTCTACGGCCTGTGGCTTCTTTTACTCGCGCTCGGGTTGCACGGACAGGTTTATAGACGACCGCTTCTCTTTCTGTCTCTCTGACTGGCAGTACAGAAGGTCTTGCTGTAAATTCTTTTGAGGTTTAGTATAAAAAATTTTTTTGGCACACAGCTGTTTTTTCAAAGGCGTCTGTTGTGTATGGGTTACCAGATTGGTCTTACTGACGCTGACATCATCCTTCTGTTTTGGCACATTAATGTAATCCTTACTAAGGATAGTGCCGGCTTGTTAGTGGGCAGATGGAAACCTGTTCATTTTCTGAAAATACCTCTCTGTGTTACCGTGTGACATCATGAGACACCCATTAGACCAAACTGGAAATTGTGTTAACATTCATCTTGACCTTGTGTCCAAATTACCTCTCACTTGCCCAGTGGTTAATGTAAGCAAATGAAATTGAATTGGGTGTAACTTCCTTTTAGCTTCGCTGATGTTGTATGCTCAGTACAGTAGTTTTCGCTCATCATTATTCTATAGCCTGTCTTTCTCGCAGACTGAGAGAGACTGAGCTCGTTCGCCTGCTGCTCGGCACTCACCGCCCGTCTGTGAACTGTGTTCTCGTGCTTCCTCCCACAGGACCAGTTCGAGAACCTCGACAAGCACACGCAGTGGGGCATCGACTTCCTGGAGCGCTATGCAAAGTTTGTGAAGGAAAGGCTGGAGATAGAGCAAAACTATGCAAAACAGTTGCGGTAAGTATTCAAATGAGAATAACCCAGAATCAGCACATGACGTGGACGCGCACGCACGCACGCACGCACGCACGCACGCACGCACGCACGCACGCACGCACGCACGCACGCACGCACGCACGCACGCACGCACGCACGCACGCCGCACGCACGCACGCACGCCGCACGCTACGCACGCACGCACGCACGCACGCACGCACGCACGCACGCACGCACGCACGCACGCACGCACGCACGCACGCACGCACGCACGCACGCACGCACACACACACACACAGGGTCGGGGGTGATTTTAATTAACGTCTGCATGCCCTGTTCCGAGCAGTCTATTTTAATTCTGATGATAATTTCTATGACGACCAGAGCCATTATTGTATCCCTGCAGTGATGTGAAGCTCACGAAACAGCTTCATCTCTGATGTCACTTTCTTATAGGACACGGGGCGACTTTCGATTCTCCTCTTCACATCTGTCTGGTTACATTTTTCAACACCGCCAGACTGTTTTTTTTTAATGAACAATGCATTTGATTTTTATTCATTTTTTTTTCAGTTTGAATTTGGGATGAACATATTGAAATTAGAGGGAAATACACACGATTAAAAAAAAAACCCCACAATATTCCTGAGCTGCTGTGAGTCGCTCCTGTAATAATAACTCGTAGTAGCCACACTGACACACACACGATTTCTTCAATCATTCTGATTAAAGATTCCAACGCAAGTGTTTACATGGATGATGATCTTGACGATAAGACGCGTGTTTACATTCTCAAAGCACTTAATGTTTGTTGATGTGCGCGAAGCGGTTTCACCCACTTATGAAAATGTAACAGAAGTCACACAACTCTAAACTTTAGTTAGAATTCATATCTTTTTTTTTTTGGCAAATCCCACCTCCTGCTCTATGATTGGTTAGATGCTACACTGCGTATGAAATGCCAGCCAATCGGTGTCCTTCCTTCAACAACCATAAATTGTTGAAAAAATTGGATATCATATCAAATAAATTGGATATGAAATCTACAAGTAGCTCGTAGTAGCATCGCTCTATCCAGGAGGCATAGGGAGGAAATTCTACATTCAGCAGTTTTAACATTTTAATATTCGAAGGCTGGTGCATTCCCGAGGTGTGCTTGATGAACCTGATGTTCTGCTAACTGAGGTTGTTTGTAGGTATAACATCTTTACTGCATGAATCAAATATGTCATCACAGAGGGAATAAGCTGTCCATGTGATTGATACTTAGAGTTTTTTTAAATCACTTGCTGTAAATTGACTCCAGGAGCTGAGTAGCGCTGCAGCTGTGACCTCTCCCGTCTCCTCTCGCCCCTCTCCTCCTCTCTGCTTTGCTTTTAAGGAACTACGGCCTCCTGCCCTCCCTCTGGGATTTCTGCTGTTGCCTGGATACAGGAGCCGAATGCCCTCTCAGCCCTCATAAAGCCTTAGGATGGGCACACTATCACAAAACGCACACGTGAGATCAGGGGCCTGTGCGGTGTGAAGACTCTGGCAGATACACACCTGTCGCTGGGACACACTCCGCTGAGGGTTATTCTGAGAGAACTGGGCTTTTTAAATTAATAGGAACTTTACGTTGCGCTCATACAGACTGCCAGTGAATATTCATTAGTCCCCACCATAAATATTCAGCAAGCTGCATTCCTTTGATCGGACACTGACTGGCTAAAGGGCACT